>RJWJ010005630.1:0-67244 GCA_004363605.1 Indri indri | reverse complement strand
ATTGGCAAACTCTAATTTGGAGCCTTATAATAAAATTATTCTGGAAGACGTGGGGGAGAGACTAGTGGTTGTGCTGGGTTAACAATAGATGGTCCAGCATAGGCAGCACAATGGTTCTGTGGATCTATATTCCTTCCCTTGGATGCAGGGGAAGAAGGGAACTTAGTTTTCTAAAATAACTCAGACATGCAGATAAAGCAATACCAATAGTATTAATTTCAGATGCCTAAGGACTTCTAGAAGATGCCTCTTAAAATTGCTTTTCTGATGAATGTCTAAGTAGTAAGAGGTATACATGATGGATACAATTTTTTTCTTTGCAAAGTTTTAAGAGCTAATTATGATTTCTCTTGTGGGAAGCATTTCCACAGCTAAAATGAGTCTCAGCAGAGATTTACTTTGAGATAATGAGAGTTTTTGGAGGCTATATATTATTGTATTAGAAATAAATGCATATATTGTAAGTCAAATGAAGAAGAATTTATTTACAATTTAAATGGTGCATTGAGAAATTTTGAACTTTAAATACCTGGCAATTTGAGTTTTGTAAAAGAGCTACAGAATTTTTACATGAATGGCTGACATTATTAGAATGTAAACTCATTTAAAATGTAAAGTTGTTTTATTTTGTGTGAGATATCATTTGTCGTGGTTACTGTCTTCATTTCTTTTACATATCACATATGTTTATTTCATCACTTGCTGTCAGTGAGACCTTGAGCAATTATAAAATCTTTCCTTTATTTGGATCCTTCATCAATAAAATGGGGAATTAATGCTTAGAAAGCTCTTTTGTGCCTGGCACATATTAGGGTCCTAATTCATGTTATTATTATTAATGGTGTTATTATTATTATAATGGTTTTTATTTCTAGATTATGATAACAATAGAATCTATATTTAAAGAATGCCTAAGTAACATACATAAAATATTCAAAATTCAACTAAAATACTGAAGAGAAGAGAATTTAAAAAAATGATCCTGTCAGAATCTCTGCAGGAAACATAGGATGCTTAGGGTAATTTGAGAAGAATTAATAGTGAGATTGTTGTATGTAGGAAATGGCTAGAAACAGTAGGGCATGGTTTGCATATTTAGGCACAAAAAATTGAAAGAAAAAGCAGTTACTGGAACTCAGGGAGAGAGAGCCATGTGGAATGCCTGCTTGACGGTACCAATCTTACACAGAAGAGTAAGTGAAGTTTGTGGTAAACTCAAAAGGGGAAAAGTGGGAAAATAAATAATCACACTTGTTCACATACTACCTTCTGATTTCTTACTAGTGTTCCTTATTTACTGAATCCAAATTTTGTCCAAAAGATGAGATTGCCCTTAATGCAATCAATATAGCTCAGTTTCTGGAAACCTACAATAGGAGGACAGTGTTGAGCTGATGTTGAGGGACTAATAGATACTATCTAGTATATATCTTTTAAAGTAAATATCTGATTAACAAAGATCTGAAATAGCATCTTTTATTATATCAAAATATTAGCCACATTCCAATGGCTAAATTTGAGAACATTTACAAAGTTGGACAGAATGAGGTAAGTGGATTCTGTGTTGCTGTTATACCAGGAAAAATGGCATTTACTTTAGATTAGGGAAAAAAAATCAGTGTTTTAATCACAGTAATGCATAATTATTGGCAGGTATATTTGTATTAGTGAAAAAAAATTATATTTATGACCTTTGGATGTGTTTGTGTATTTATTTTTATTTTTTAAGTTTGTCTTTTTTGAGATAAATTAATTACTTTGAGATTCACTGACAGGAATATTTACTATAATTATTGAAGTGCATATATATTACTAGCATTTCAATAGCTATTTATCAATATTATCCTACAGTATTCTTTAAATTTCAAAGGCCATTATAATTCTACTTTAAAATCAATATTATACTTTCTGTACAATTTGTTTTAATATTAATTAAAATATCTACTTTTACAATGCATTCTCATTTTCTAAATAATTTTACTTATTTGAAATAAAATTTTCCTATATGCATAGAACTGTAAAATTACCATATTAAATGTTATTAATGAAACTGATTAATAATTAATAAAGGTAAATGAATTATAGATACACAATTATAATAGTAAAATTAAATTCAATTATAAAATAACGTACATGGTAAACCAAGTTTTTTTACCTCCTTGTCTTCCTTTTTTTTGTCATACCCACCAAACAAAATGTTAACTATTGATTGTCCTAAAATGTATATTCTTTTTTTATTAGAGTTGTGTTTGAACAGTGTGGGAAAAAGAATAGAGCTGGTTCCTCCACAAATCATTAGTTTCAAATTCAAATAGGGCCATAGATATGGATGGAACTTTGTTTACTTGCTTTTCTGCTTCTAACTCCCAGTTTTCTTAGTAGCTGTACCAAATTTGTATCCCAGTGTTCTAGCCCACTTCATAATCTCCTTCTGAAGTTCAATAGTGTAATAGATGGAATGCCCTGAAAAAAAAAATGGCAAAAATATTTTCTGTCTTTTTAAAACATCCTCCACTCCTTTTTAAGAATGAAAAACCTGCATCCTTGCCTCAGGACATCCTTGCCTCAGCATCCTTGGTTGGGAGGGGAAGGGTAATGGTTTTTGTTCTTTGTGTTATAGGAGATGGCTCAGTCATTCCAGGCTAGTGCCAGCCTCCCAGGTGGGCCCAGGTGGGCCAAAGTGGGTGGAGATCACCAGCTTTGTCTTTGACAGAGATGGGATGATTAGAATAATTAACCACAATGGCCAAGAACTAAGGGCCTTCCCTTTAAAAGCTTTGTATTTCTGCTGATGTTCAGGAAAATTGGATTTTGAGATGAGAAGTTCTACCATATTTCTTTCTTTGCTGACAAAGTAATAAACTTCTCTTTCCTTCTCCTCAAACCATTTGTTCTCATTCTTCTGATGTGGCTTTGAGGACAAATGCTGAGATTTTGGTAACAGTAGATGATTTTTAAATATAACTTATTTGTAGAGAATATAGAAGTCATTAAATCTATAGACCTTCAAAGGCTATTTCTACCCTATCTACCAGGTAAAAATTAGTGCTTTACCCCAAGAAAAAACTCCAAAATCTTTAGAAATAAAACTTATTCAATATATTTCAATCAACATTATAGACTACTCAAAAGCCACACCTAACGCAAACACCTAGAAATTATCTATATAAAAGAGCAAGTCTTTTTAAATGCTTTCAAGGAAATAAAGAAACCTTCAAGCCTTAAACAAAGAAGGGTTTGCTGTGCAAGCTGGATTCAAGCTGATTTTTAAAGTGTGTTTTCAGACTATTATGATTCTACCGAGCAAATCAGGGGCAGATGACCAAGCCTCTGGTCAAAGTAAATTGAGTAATTAGAACTGAGATCCATATGTAAAGCCAGGATATCAAATGGCTACATACTCCAACAATGAGATTGCTAGAAGAAATCTTTTTCATCAGTGTAAGATAAAGAAAAAAGAAAATTACTGTCTCCATTTGGGCTTTAGGGAGAAAATCAAAGCCTCTTTTTAAATTTGAATTCTGAACATTCAAAATCCATGTTTTTCTCTCTGCTAGTTTTGGTTTCAAATGGGTACTACTATCTGATCAAGAAAATTTAAGTTGAGAAAAAGGTTTAATTGGTTTCAGGCAGCTAAGAGAAGCAAATGTGATCTCTTTAGGAGAGTGTATTCTCCCATCCAAGTACTAACCAGGCCCAACCCTGCTTAGCTTCTGAGATCAGATGAGATCAGGAGTATTCAGGGTGGTATGGCCATAGTCTAGGGGAGCATATTCTCAACTCAGGCCCACCAGGATGAACATAGCATAGATTTCAGATGAACGTGAACATATTCTAAAACATCATAACACATAGGCCCTTAAGAACAAGAGTTAGTGGAAACATTAGGTAGCAGAATTCAACCTCTAAGGACTTGATATATTATAATTGTCATATTTGCGAATATAAAATTAAATGTGATTAAAACTTTTGCAAAATTCAAAAAAGGGAGCTTTGAAACATGACCAAAGCAAAAAATGATATAAAAAATGAACATGTTTATTCAAAAAAAGAATGAAACAAAAAAGCATGATTAAAAGTAAACCTGAATAAATTGTTTAACTATAGATTAAGCATAGCTCATGAGAGAACTAAAAGACAAATGAATAAATTATAGAAGACAAAACTCTAAAAGGCAAAGAGATAGAAATTATTAAAGTTTCTGAATCACTGATAGAGGGGAGAATTATGACAAGATCTATCCTAAATATTATCAGAGTTCTAAAAGAGATTAAAATAAGGGAAAGAAAATTTATGATATAAAGGGTAAAGATTTTTCAGAATTTATTAGAGATATTAATCACAAATTCAGTAAAATGCAAGAAAACTCAGTAAATGTAGTTCAAAAAAACTCATCTAGACACATCAAAATGAAACTGCAGAACATTGATGACATTGGAAAATTTTTAAAAGCATCCAGAGGGAACAAGTTCTAATGGATAAATCTCAATTTAAATGACAGCGAACTTAAAAAGAGCAAAAATGAAACAAAAAGCAACAAATGAATATCTTCAACATTCTGATAGATGATATATATTAACATAGAATATTATATTAACATAGAATATTATACTATGGTTAACCATTCTTTAAGAACAAGTCCAAAATGCAATGTTAGATAAAATAATGAGATTGGTTTCTACTAAAATATCTTCACTTCTTAATTTATCTCAAGAAGAAAAATATAAAATGCTAGAAAGACAGTTTTTAAAGAAATTAATTAATACTTTTGTGAATGAGTTAAAGTTGACTATATAAATTAGTAATTATGAAAATGACAACTTTGGGAAGTTTAAATTTATATTTATATGTGTATTTATATTTAATGGAGAAAACAATATAGGAAAATGGAGGTGATTAAAATTAAAATTCTAAATTCTTATACTTCAGATAAAAGAAAAATATATCCCTTTTCACCTCCTGAGTAGATCAGATAATGTTATAGACTGAATTATGCCCCCCACAAATTCTTATGTTGAAGCCCTAACCCCAAGTACCTTAGAATGTGACTATTTTTATAGATTCAGCTTTTAAAGAGGACATTAAGGTTAAGTGAAGCCAGAAGAGTGGGCTTCCTAATCCAATATGGCTGGTGTCCTTAGATGTAGAGGAAGAGACACCAAGGATGGAGGTATACAGATAAAAGGCCATGTGAGGACACAGCAAGAAAGCAGCCATCTACAAGCTGAGCAGCGAGGCCTCAGAGGAAACCAACCTTGCCCGCACTTGGACTTACAGCCTCCCAGAATTGTGAGAAAATAACTTTCTGTTGTTTAAGCCACTCAGTCTGTGGTATTCTGTTATGGCAGCCCTAGAAAACTAATACAGGTATCTTCTAAAATAAAGTATATAAATTCCAAAAAAGTTAAAAAAAATTACAGGGAAAACCTCTCAGTCCAAAGAAAAGAGAAATAAAGAAGGTTATATACAAAGTCCAAAATAACATGATACAAGAAGTCAAAGTATATTAGCCATCACACCTAAAAGAATTAATTTTTAAAGTTACATGACAGTAAATGACAGTTATATGTCATTTACAGGAGGCACAGACATCACACAAAGACAGTGAAATATTGATAATGAGGTATCAATAACCATTATCATACAGAGAATCTTACCTAATATCAAGCTAGAAAATGAGATATCAATGTCAAAAAGATAATTAAAGCTTTCACAAATTTAACAGTTTAAATTACATTTATAATTAATTCATTATTCAGAAAATAGAAATGAAAATGTAAAATAATACTTGGATTTTAATGTAGACAAAAAGCATATAAAACTGTGATAAGCTAATCAGCTATTTTTAGAGGTGACTTTATAGTCTTAAATAATCATATTAGAAAAGAAAAAATATGAAAAAACTAATGGTAAGTATGCAACTTAAAAAATTAGGAAAGTAGCAATAAATAAAAGCAAAGAAATATTAAAAATAATAAGAAAAAGTCAGACATTAATAAAAGGAAAATATATGTATATTAGGGACAATCAACAAAACCTAAAATTGGTCTCTAAATAGAAAAGCATAAATTGAGTAAAACTGGTAAAAAAAAAAAAGAAAAACTGACTATACTTATAACAATTAAACAAAATAGATTCACAGTATATATATTTGCCAAAACTATCTGATGATATTGAGGAATTAGTTATTTCTTTTAACATTTATCTAATGTGCTGACCTTGCATTGTGCTCACCATTAATAGTCGTGTGATGCCTTTCAACAAATTTCTATCTTTTATTAAATACCAAGGAAAGCATACCTAGAATACACAGAAAACAACATTTGAAATGTGAATTCTATTTTTTAAAACTATCAGGAGGTTTTAGTAGCCTGTTCTTTGTTGAAAATTGTGCGTGCGGGGATGTGCGTGCGTACCTATGTGCATGGGGGTGCACAAGTGTGCTTCTTAAACATTGATAGCCCAACCAAGTGGAAGAATATTTGCACCATTTTGAGTACCTTGGAGAAATTTGAATATTTATTCATTGAGAAATTTTATTTGTAAGAATTTATTTATTTACTAAATAAAAAGGAAAATAATGCCTGATTATTTTAAATATATTGTTCATTTTGAAATATTAATTTCTGAAACTATTTTTATTTCTTTGTACTACAGTTGAGCTAATGACTTCAGATTAATTGCCCTCAGTAGGTTGTTATTTAATTTTATAGTACTCGATTTATGTGATTAACATATATGAGTTTGTTATATTAATCTGTGCATAAAGATACACTATGAGTTTACTGATTAGAGGATAGGAAGTGGAATCTTTGTTTAATTATACATTTACATAGAAATATTTTAGGGCTTTTTAGAAGACATTATGAAGTGATACAGTTTAAGTTATTTCCAATTGGATAAACTTAGACGTGAATTAGATGTGAATATTTATGTTCAATGCTTAAAACCTGAACACATAACAAAATACTAACCTAAACCATATCTAATCCTGGACTAAAGTGTCTCCCATAAGACTAGCCTGACAGATGCAGACATTCACATTCTTGTAAAATGAAAAAAAAAAAAAATATAGTATTAATAACAAGTGTGTAAGCTGAATAATACTGAAGACTATTTATAGTTTTATAGAACTTTTTGATATTAAAATCAATGAACCATTGTACTAATCATCACTGAGCATGAAAAAGTTCAATTTCAATTTTTTATTAATTAGATTTTAAATAACATGCTTTGGTTCTTTAATAATATACAATAGTAAAAACAATACATGTGAGAATGGGTGTAGAATAATAGAAATAGCATTGAAGAAATGTTTCAAAACTAATCATATTTTTACCACTTCTTATCTATGGATAATAAGGGTAAATCAGCTTCTTAATTATATTGAGTCTACTTACTTACCTATAAAATTGAATAATAAAATCTATTCTCAGATTTGTGTTTGCTTAAAAGGATAATATATTGGGAACTATTTTTAACTTGCAAAAAAGATGGATATATGCAAATTGTCTTCCTTCTATTTATTCAATGTTGGCTAGTAAGTAAAATCTAAATATTTTTAAGTCTTAATGAAAAATCACACAGGGGACTTAAACTGGTAATTTTCCAACCAAATGATTTGAAAAATAGGTTATCAAGCACAACAATAGCACTGAGAAATAATCTGGCTTTAGAGATGAGGGGAAATTTTATTACTTCCTTGTATATCATGAAAGGGTAAAACTTAGTTATGAAAATGGATCACAAAAGCAGCAATCATATAGTCATTTGTATTTATTAATTAATTTATTCATTATTTCTTTTTATAAACCATTACAGAGAGCCTATTGTTACTTAACAGTGTTCTGTATAGTGGACATAAAAATCACAAAACAAAATCCTGAGTCCATGAAACTTATATTCTAGCACAGCAAGATGAGCAATAAACACATGACCAAGAAAATGGTATGTCAGATGGTAGTCTTAATCCATTTTCTGCTGCTATAACACAATACCACATGCTGGGTAATTGATAAAAGTTTGTTTTGCTCATGGTTCTGGAGGCTGGGAAGTTCAAGGCACTGGCATCTGGTGAGGCTCATCCCAGGGGGGAAGGGTAGAAGGCAGAAGGAAAAGAGCATGTGTGAAAGAGATCTCACTTTTGTAACAAAGCCACTCCCAAGATAACTAACCCACTACTGCGATAACAGCATGAATCCATTCATGAGATGGAAGCCTTCATGAACCAATTGCCTCTCAAACACCTCATTTCTCAACATTGCCACAAAGGCAACCAAGCTTCCAACACAAGAAATTTTATTTTTTTACACAGACTTTAATTATTCTTATAAGTTTTTCTGATTACTATAGTAAAAACATAATTTCTATCTTGGAAAATTTAATGCAAAGAAAAAAAGATTATCTGTAATCCCATTGCTCAGAGATAATTATTAACAATTTAACATGTTTCCTATGTGTTTCTTTTTGCACAGTTCATTAGTCTTCCTGATACATAATGGCCATACATACTGAAGGGGTGCATGTGCTGTTTTGATACTTGCATACAATATGTAATGATCAAATCAGGGTGATTGGGATATCCCAATCACCTCAAACATTTATTTTTCTCTGTGTGTTGAGAACATTGCAAATTTTCTCTTTGAGTTATTTTGAAATATACAATAAATTATTGATGACTATAGTCATTCATCCTGTTGTACTTTCAAACACTAGAAATTATTGTTTTTATTTGACTACAGTTTTGTACCCATTAAGCAACCTCTTTTCATCCCCCTCCCTCACCTTTCCCAGCCTCTGGTAACCATCGTTCTACTCTCTACCTCCATGAGATCAACTTTTTTAGCTCCCACATGAGTGAGAACATACAATGTTTGCCTTTCTGTGCTTGGTTTATTTCACTTAACATAATATCCTCCAGTTCCATTCATGCTGCTGCATATGAGAGGATTTCATTCTTTTTATGGCTGAATAATATTCCATTATATATACATACTACATTTTCTTTATCCATTCACCCACTGATGGACACTTAGGTTGATTCCATATCTTGGCTATTGTAAACAGTGCTGTGATAAACATGTGAGTATAGACATCTCTTCAGTATACCAATTTCCTTTTTTTGGGATATATACCTCACAGTGGGATTGCTGTGTCACATGACAGTTCTCCTTTTAGTTTTTTGAGGAACCTCAATAACTGCTTTTCATAGTGGCTGTACTAATTTACATTCGCACCAAAAGCCAACACATGAGCTTTTGAGAGATACATTCAAACCGTAGCAGATGGTGATAGAGCTATGAAGAAAGTACAGCAAAGAAATAAAATAAGGTTTGATGGGACAGATGGAGATTCAAAATTGCAAACCTCACTGCTAAGGTGACATCTAATTAGAGTCTTAAAGTAAGTAAGGGGGCACTAATTTGACAATCTGTGGAAAGAATTTTTAAGACACAGAGAACATTGAAGGAAAAAGCCTTAAGGAGGGACTCCCTTCAAGGAAAATCAAGGTGGCTTCTGTGACTGTAGCTCAATGAGAGAGGGATAAACACGATTATTGAGAAGTGTAGGGTCATAATCCTGTTTTATCAATAAAAATGTTTTCAGTGACTATTATTTGCAAGCAGCCTTGGTAATCATACTGTGTGATTTGTGTCAACTTGAGTTAACCACAGAGTGCTCATATAGGGCAAACATTATTCTGAGAGTGTTTGTGACAGTGTTTTAGGATAAGATTAACATTTAGGATGGTAAACTGAGTAAAACATATCACCTTCCACAATATGGGTGGCCCTAATCAAATCATTTAAAAGTCTGAGTAGAATACAGCTGACTCTCTTTCTCAGGTAAGAAGGAACTCCTTCTGTCCAACTGCCTTGAGCTGGGAAATCATTCTTTTCCAGCCTTTAGACTCAATCTGAAACATTGACTCTTATTGGGTCTCAAGCCTGCTGGCTTTCAAACTCAAACTTACATCATCTTTCCTGGTTCTCAGACCTTTGGACTTAGACGGGAACCACACCATCAGCCTCCTTGGGACTCCAGATTGCCACCACAGATCTTGGAACTTCACAGTCTCCATACTTTCATGAACCAATTCCTTATAATAAATCTTTTTAGATAGATAAAGAGAGAACATATATACATATACGTATATATACATATGTGCACAGCACACATTCTATTGATTCTGTTTCTCCAGAAAATCTTGAGTAATGCAAATTTTGGTACCAAGAGAAACAGAAGTTTATTACAGAAAAGAAAGAAAGTATACAAAGTGAAAGTAAAAAAGGAAGCTACCCAAAGTAAAAATAGATTCCAGAGAGAGGAACAGGTCAGTCTCTACAAATGGAGAAAGTCCAAGAAACAGAATTTTAAGGATGAGTTTTCTGCATTGGTTTGGGTTTCTGGAATTGGCTCGCCAATCTAATTAGAGTTAAAGACACTAATGACTCTATTTCTAGTACTAATGAGAGCTCCAATAATCCATGACATGATCTGGAGATAGAGATATACAAAATTTCACCAGTGGATACTACTAATCAACCACTTTAAAGAAGCAAAGGTCTCGGTGACTGTGTTTATTATACTTTTGAACATTTTTGGTTGGCTAAATTATTTAATGAGATTGACTAGTTGCTTCTGATGTTGCTGGACAAAAAGAGAAAAAAACAGTATGAGCTCAGGGATTCAAATTCCCAGTTCAAATGCCACATAAATAAACTTACATCTTCTATATGATAACTGAAAGAGAGCCAATATGTCACTGTAAACCAGTGTAGGAGTTATGGAAATCAAGTGATCAGTGAAATTTTAGCTCAGATCCATCTCATAGTGGGAGCAGTGGGTTATAGGACCTATCCTGTGGTTATATTCCTAGTTCTAAAATGTATAATTAGAGTAGATATACTTGGGAGATGGCAAAATCTCTGTATTGGTTTCCTGACCTGTGGAGTGAGGACTATGAAAAAATCTAAGTGGAAACCATTAGAAGTGACTCTAGCAAAGAAAATAGTAAACCCAAAGCAATACCATATGCATGGAGGGATTTCAGAGATTGACGCCATCATTAAGGACTTGAAAGATACAGAGTTGACAATTCCCACCACATCCCCCATTCATCTCTCCCATTTGGCCTGTGCAAAAGACAAAATAGATATTGAAGAATGACAGTGGATTATCATGAGCTTAATCAGGTGATGACTCTAATTGCACCTGCTATACCACATGTGGATTCAGTGCTTGAGCAAGCGAACACATTCTCAATACTTGGTGTGCAGCCATTGATCTAGAAAATTAGTTTGCATCCATACCTGTCCATAAACTTACCTGAAGCAGTTTGCTTTCGGATGGCAAGGTCAGCAATACACTTTCACTGTATAATCTCAGAGGTATATCAACTCTCCAATCATATGTCATAATTTAGTTCACAGGGATCTTGATCACATTTTCTTCCCGTAAAATATGCTGATTCATTACATTGATAACATGCTGATTGAAAATAGTAAACAAGAAGTAGTAACTATTCTATACTTACTAGTAAGACATTTGTATAACAGAAGGTAGACAATAAATTCAACAAAATTCAGTTGCCTTTTACCTCAGTGAAACTTCTAGGGGTCCAGTGATATGGGATATGTAAAGATATCCCTTCTAAGGTAAAGGAAAAGTTATTGCATCTTTTCTTTCCAACAACCAAAAAGAGACATAGATCTTAGTGGGCCTCTGAATTTTGGGGCAACATATTCTTCATTTTGATGTGTAACTCAGGGATATTTACCAAATAATCCAAAAATCTGCTGGTTTTGAGATGGGCCCAGAAGTGAACCTCTCCAACAGGTTCAGACTAATTAGAAAGCTGCTCTGCCACTTAGGCCATATGATACAGCAAATCCAGTGGTGCTTCAAGTATCAGTGGAAGATGGAGATGCTGTTTGGAGCCTTTGACAGGTCCTGGTAGGTGAATCACAGTGCAGACCCTTCTAATTTTGGAGCAAAGTCTTGCCATTATTCTTGGATAACTACTTTTCTTTTGAGAAGCAGCGTGTGACCTGCTACTGGGCCTTAGTAGATACTGATCTCTTAACCATGAACCAAGTTACCATGTGACCTGAGCTGCCCATCATCAACTGGATGTTGTCTGATCCACTGAGCTATAAAGTTGGGCATGCACAGCAGCACCCCATAATGAGGCCTGATGATCAGGCCTGAGAAGGGCCTAAAGGTACAAGTGAGTTACATGAAGGAGTGGCCCAAATGTTCATGATCCCCACTCCTGCTACAGTGCCTTCCTTCTCCCAGTCTGCAGCTATTACCTCATAGGGAGGTCTCTATGATGAGTTGGCAAAGGAAGAGAAGACTAGGGCCTGCTTTACAGATGATTCTACAGGCACTACTCAAAAATGGACAGCTGTAGCACTACACTTCCACTCTGGGACATTTCTGAGGGACAATGGTAAACAGAAATCCTCTCAGTGAGCAGAAGTTTGGATAATACACCTTGTTTTGCACTTTTCTTGGAAAGAGAAATGGCCAGACATGTGATTATGTACTGATTCATTGGCTGTGGTCAATAGTTTGACTAAGTTGTTAAGGACCTGAAGGAACATGATTAGAAGATCGGTGACAAGGAAATTTGGGGAAAAAGTGTGTGGCTAAATCTCTCTGGGCAAAAAACATGAAGATATTTGTGTCCCATGTGAGTGCTCACAAAAGGGTGAAGTCAACAGTGGAAGATTTTAATAATCAAGTGGATGGGATGACCCATCCAGTGGATATTAGTCAGCCTCTTTCCCTAGCCACCGCTGTAATTGCCCAATGAGCTCATGAATAAAGTAGCCATGGTTGCAGGGATGGAGGTTATAAATGGGCTCAGGCACATGGACTTCTACTTACCAATGCCAACCTGGATATGGTCACTCCTGAGTGCCCAATCTACCAGCAGCAGAGACCAACACTGAGTCCTCAATATGACATCATTTCCTGGGACAATCAGCCAGATATCTGGTGACAGGTTGATTACATTAGACCACTTCCACCATGGAAGAGGTAGAAATTTGTTCTTATTGGAATAGACACTACCTACAGATATGGGTTTGTCTTCCCTGCATGCAATACTTCTGCCAAGACTACTATCTGTAGACTTACCGAATTCCTTATCCACCATTATGGTTTCCCACACAGCATTGCTTCTGATCCAGGTAATTACTTCACAGTAAATGAAGTGCAGCAATGGGCCCATGCTTATGAAATTCACTGGTCTTTCTATCCTGAAGCAGCTAGTTTGATAGAATGGTGGTGAGACCTTTTAAAAACCCAGTTACTTGGCCAACCAGGTGGCAGTACCTTGCAGGGCATGGGCAAGGTTCTCTAGAGGGCTGTGTATGATCTGAATCTGCAAGCAACCTATAGTACTGTTTCATATCCAGGATTCATAGGTTCAGGAATGAAGGGGTCGAAATGGGAGTGGCAGCACTCAAATTACGTTTAGTCATATATTAACAATTTTTTTGCTCCTTGTTCTATCCACCTTATATTTTGCTGCCCTAGATGTCTTGGATCCAAAAAGAGGAATGTCACCAGGTGACGAAACAATGATTCCATTGAAATAAAAGTAAAGGTTGATCCCTTGCCACTTTAGACTCCTCATTCCTCTGAATCAACGGTTAAAGTAGAGAGTTACTCTGGTGGCTGAGGCGACTGATCCTCACTACCCAGGGGTAATTGGACTACTATTCCACAAAGGGAGGTAGGAAAGAGCATGTCTGTTAGGATATCTCTAAGTATTACCATGCCCTGTGATTAAGGTCAATGGAAATCTACAACAACTCAATTCAGCTAGCCCTGCTAATGACCCAAATCTTTCAGGAATAAAATGCATTGGTTAATCAAATATATAAATACCCACTAAGACCAAGTGAACAGTTGTAAAAAACAAGGACAGTAATTATCATGAGCATTTCTTCTTTATTTTGTTATGAATATATTTGTACGTGTTTGTATCTTTGCTTTTTTCCCTCTATTATCCCCTCATCATGTAACAGATGAGTATTGACTTTATATTATAGTAATTAAATATTATTTATTTTACATCATATTATTAGTATTTATGTTACACGATATTAAGCTGAAGAGTAGACATCATTTGTGGAACTTATCTCTCTTCTTGCAGAAGGGCAAGAGCATTTACAGTTGTATGCAGGATAGTTATATTATGGTAAGTGGAATTATTACCTTGTTATTGTTTTTATTAGGAGATTAAATATGGTTTAAGTAGATATGTATGGGTATCGAATTGATAAGGGTGGACTTGAGATGGTTAATTTTATGTGTCAACTTGAATGGGCTACAGGTACCCAGATATTTGGTCAAACATTATTCTGAGTATGTCTGTGAGGATGTTTTTGGATGAGATTAACACTTGAATTAGTAGACTGAGTAAAGCCAATTGCCCTCCCTAGTGTGAGTGGGCTTCGTACAATCAGTTGAAGACCTAAATAAAACAAAATGGCTGACCCTCCTGTGAGTAAGAGGGAACTCCTCCTGTCTCATTGGATTGAGCTGTGACAGTAGCTTCTTTGTACCTTCAGAAACACAAACACTAACACTGCTTGGTCTTGCATCTGCTGGCATTTTGACTGAAACTTACACCATCCACATCTCTGATTCTCAGGCTTTGGGATTCAGACTGGAACTACAAATTGGCTCTCCTGGTTCTCCAGCTTGTTGACTGCAGATCTTGGAATTTCTCATTCTCCATTATCATGATATATACATACCCTATTGGTTCTGTTTTTTCTGAAGAGTCCTGACTAATATACATGTTACCACAAGTGCGGATATGTAATCTCCCTTCACTCTAATAGTTCACAATCTAGCAGAAGATACTACCAGTCAAAGAAATGTTATAATCAAATGTTATGATAAAAATAAAATTAAGACTAGTTTAATGCATATGGAGAATTGAAGGAGATACGAGCCATTTCAAAATGATTTGAGGTGTCTTCAGAAACTAGTGAACATTTGATGTAGGTTGTATATTCAGTGTAGAATGTCATCAATTGATGAAATAGAAGAAATGCCATGTATATACAAATGGTCACGAAAAGCATGGCAAGTTAGAAACAGTAAACTCCTTAGTACAGTTAAAAATTGGAATGTTTTCTTTTCAGAGAATAGTGGGGGATTAAAAAAAAGTAAATAGACCTGAGGTTGCAAATAGCTTAGTATTCCATAATGAAAAGTCTGTAGGAGTAGGAGATTTTCCTATTGGCTTTAATAAGCTATTCCAGATTTTCAGAGAGAAAAATGACAAGATCAATATCACTTGGTGATATTATAGTTGTATTAGATTTTAAAAAGATAGGCTAGGCAAGAGAGATCCTAAGGCTATTGTATTAATCCAAAGAAAAGTTGAGGGAAAAGTGAACAAAAGGAAAAACAGTGAGAATGAGATCACAACAGTTTTGAGAAAAACTTTGGAGATAATGAAGGTACTTTTCAGTGAGGAGCCAAGGCCATGGAGAGAAATGGCTACTCAGTTATTTTATACAATACTCCTTCTGAAATCAATCAATTTGGAGTGTGATAAAGTAACAGTTGTATATAACTTTAGAAAATGAGTAGAGAAATCAGCATCACAGGTCTCTGGAGAGAAGATTATGCCAACACTGTTTTATTTCCACTTTGATTAAATTAGAAGATGAAAGGTTGGAGAAATTATAATACCGTGGTGTTCAATTTCAGTGGAATATTGTATCAGTAACTCACAAAATAACCTTTGAATAATTAATTAAAATTGGATTGGCTATGAGTACTATACATAATTGTGGTGAAGGACAACAAATCCAACATAATTGATACATTTTTATATATCTAGTTCTGAGAAATTATGAGCTTCTGGTTAAATTATATGAATTCTGGTCAAATGTGATTTGAAAAGCATGAAATGAGTTATTGTAATTAATTCTTAGGAAATCACAAATTAAGTAGCAATGTTATTTTCCAAATAGTAATAAAAATAATAAAAAGAGAAATGCATGGTTTAGAATGTTGATGGTAAAACATATATTCACCTTTTTTTAATCATTGAGACGTGCAAATGTATAAATTAAATCTGTAAAATTGTAAATTCTCTTGCATCATATATATCTGCTATACATCAACCCAAAATCCCATTTCTAAAAATTATTCAATTTTAATAGTTTATTCCAATATGGATGGCATATAAAATTATTAAATATGAAAAACTTTTAATATCTAAATATGTGCATGTAAATTCAAAAATTGAGAAGTTTTTTTTAAAATTTTTTATTTCAGCATATTACGGGGGTACGAATGTTTAGGTTACATACATTGTCTTTGCCCTGCCCAAGTTAGAGCTTCAGGCATGTTCATCCTCCATTAGGTGTGAATGTACCCATCCCCTCCTCCCCCCTCCCACCTGCCTGACTGCCCATGAATGTTACTACTGTATGTGCACCAAAAGAATTCTAGTTGTGATCGACTCCTGAGAAGAAAAAATAGAAAGCACAGTGAATCCAGCAAGACCTGAATAGGCACAGGAGGCATAGGAATGGTTTTCCTATCACTACTTGGAAAAATCGAATAGCATATATTCACAGTGTTCAGACACTGTGTAATGGTCATCAAATACATATTTACTCAAATGTTCTTACTAAAACATTAATTTCAATGAAAGTCAGCAAGATTGAGTTTCTCCTAAGAAGCTTGACATTGTAATATTTTCCCAGTTTCTCCTTACAAATCATTGCACAGTAACATAAGCTAAATTTAAGCCTCTTTGTTACAGATAAAAGTTGCTATACATAATCTTCTTAGTTTCTTTGGAATGCTTTTTAATATAATGATTATAATAGTAATAAAATTATTTCTATTTATTTGTCAAGAAGCAAAGCATACTAATTAAAATTATTCTGAACAATTGATAATATGGCATACTAATTATTAAAGATAAACTAAAGATGTAATTATCAATTAACTTATTAAAACTTAGGTAAAAAAGTTAAGCAGAAAATTCAATCATATGCAATAAGAAAACTGAGACAAACAAAATAAAATACAAACAATACAATAACTTTCAGTCTATATTATCATTTCTAAAGAGAATTACACTGTAGACATAAAAGAAATAACGTGAGAAGGAAAACTGAGATTGTTTCAAGCAGATACCCACAACTTTGTTTCACTGAATAGATTCCTGTGAATGTTTCTTCAAAAAGTGTTGTCCTTAGTTAGGTGCTTTTGTTAACACTGTTTTGCTGGCACCCCATCAGAGATCTACCTAACACATTCAGATAGCAAAAGTCATTTGCATATACACACACAACACACACACATATGCACATTTAAACCCATTAAACTTGTTTTTTAACTTGTTTCTTCCTCAATTTATTTTCCCAAAGAACTTTTTATGGCACTTTTATTAATATACCACAAAAGATATTCCCACATTGCCATACTTGTGTGTGACCAAAATATATATTGTTTTTATCAATTGTAACTATAAAATAGTCTGTATTTAATAACGAAGTATACAATGACAGTGACATTTAAAGCCGCTATTATTTAGTCATGTCTTAGTATATGTTAAGTTGATCACATTTAAAAATTCCACCCTAAAAAACTTGATGCTGATTAAAATGCCTTATGTCTGATAAAGATATCCAAGGGAAAGAAGGTCAGGGAAAAGTTTGCAGTTCCCTATGAATACACATGAAGAAAGGAAAGGATTTGTTGAGAAAATAGGAAGTAAAGTAAATAATTCTTAACTTAGCAAAATGGAATATTTAAATGTTGCAGGACCGGAGTAATATGAGACTATGATGCTGTAAAATATATGGCAGTCAGCTGGTCTTAGGAGCCACTGTGCCCCTCCCCAAGTCCAGTGGTGTAAAGGCCCCCACTTGAAGACTTACATTTAGATATGCTTCCCTTGAAATGAGGAGGCATTTGGGAACTGCATTTACTCATATTTTCCTTGTTGTTTATCGTTTGAATTGTTCATTTACTGGTTTGATAGAGAATCAAATGAAAACAACTTTGAACTGGATAAAGGTCATCTATCTCATCAATCTTTAAATCGGGATTGCTCTGTGTGGTGTGGCCTGGTTCATGTGGTTGAGTTAGCAGGACCAATATGAATGAGTCTGTGGGGAATTGGGGTCAAGCACAATATCCCATCGCCTATTTTGTGGGGTTGACTGATGGGACCCCATGTCATTTCGTGCATCTGGTCTCTGTCTCCCAGTGGAAGGAGAGGGCACTGATGGGGGTGAGGCAGCCATGCATGAGACTTGGGTTACATAAATGAGGTATGAAGAGAATTTGTATTGACAGCAGCTGAGATTATTATCCTAGGAATTTCACAAAAGTCTAAGTCTTGAGAATTGGTACCAATTTTATATCTTTGTTGGAGGTTTTCTAGCAGATAGTAGGCAAGATCCTGAAGGCCTGCACTATTTGGAACTTGGTGAGATACCTATCTTCAGGTGGGCACGTTGCCCTAAAGGAGTCAGTGAAAATGATAGAACATTAGCTGCAAGGCCTGGTTATATGTAATATGAAAACAGGTTAAAGTGCCTATGATATTAGATTATTCTAATGTAGTAGGCAGAATAATACCCCCCAAAGATGTCCACTTTCTAATGTCTGGAATATGTGAATTTGTTAGGTTGCATGGCAAAGAGAATTAAGGTTGCAGATGGGGCCGGACACGGTGGCGCACGCCTGTAATCTCAGCACTCTGGGAGACTGAGAGGAGGCAGGATAGCGTGAGCTGAGGAGTTCAAGATCAGCCTGAACAAGAGTGAGACCCCGTCTCTACCAAAAATAGAAAAATTCTGGGTGTCATGGTGTGCACCTGTAGGCCCAGCTACTCGGGAGGCTGAGGCAAGAGTATCACTTGAGCCCAGGAGTTTGAGGCTACAGTGAGCTATGATGGTGCCATTGCACTCTACCCAGGGGGATGGAGTGAGACTGTTTAAAAAAATAAAAAAAGTTGAAGATGGAATTAAAGTTGCTAATCATCTGACTTTGAGAAAGAGAGATCATCCTGCATTATCCAGGTGAGCCCAATGTATCACAGAATCTAATGTGGAAGAGGGAGGTAGAAGAGTGAGTGTGAGAAGGATGTGATATGATGATGTGATGCGATGTGATGTGAGAAAGATTCTACCACAGGCCATTGCTGGCTTTGAAGATAGGAAGGGCCAAGAACCACGGAATATGTGGGCAACCTTTAGAAGCTAGAAATATCAAGAAAACAAATTTTCTCCTAGAGCCGCCAGAAAGAAACACAACCCTGGCAGCAAATTGATCTTAGCCTAGTCAGACCCATCCGAATTTTTCAAATGTAAAATGGTAAGCAAATAATTTTTTGGCTTTATAAGCCACTAAGTTAGTAGTAATTTGCTACAGCAGCCATAGAAAACCAAGACATAACTGCAGTGAAAGCTTGGAAGAGGCCAAACAGATCGTTCATTTCTTATACACAAAATGGGAGCCTTTGTGATTAACAGAACCACACAACCTCATAAAAATATGAGTCTTAAAGCATTGACAAGAAAATTGGAAAATCTCAAATACAATAAAAATACTGAATATAGGAAAAAATAGACATCAAACTTGACATAATCTCTAAGTACTTACTTTTTTAATTCTAAAGGCCAATAGTAGAGGACCTGCTAGTTTGTTTTTTTCTGTCCATAGGAATGACTGACTCTGAGCATATTGCAAGTACCCCTGAAATTCAAATACCTTATTGTTTTTTGGAAGATTTAAATGAATCTTTTTATTTTCCAGTCTTGCCAAGGTGGCTCTGGGGAAAATAATGTAATTGGGATATGAGGGAGGGATGTGCAGGGCCTCTTATGGTTTTCTAAGAGAAGGGGTGACACCTTTGAGTATCTAGGCAATCATTTATCAGGGAACAACTCTAGTTGGTTCAGGTCGCATCCCAGAATATAGGGTCTCTCCATAGAGTACCCACTTACCACAGACCCAAATGTACCATGAACTGAAATCCACGAGTAACCATGTTTTCAAAACAAGAGAAAAGACGGAGTGAGCATTCACTGCCCACTACTTTCACTCTACTCCATAGATTACAACCTCTTTGAGGCTATTGACAATGTCTTCTATTTCTTCGAATGAGTATAATCTATCCAAGACCCGACACATGGAAGATGTTCAGTAATGATTTAATGATTTTCTGGACACTTAGTATCCAGCAGGATCACTTAAAAGATGGGTGTTCTGAAGTCTAATTGTTTATTTAAATGTATGAAATGGGAGGACATATTGTCATTCCTTTTAGTGTTTTTTATATCTTCATCCTAAATTTGTGGGTGAGAATTGTTCTGCATATAAGGAAAGACTTCTTGTACATGGCAACATGATAGATGAGACTAAAATCTGCTGGGATTCAGCATTTTGCAGAGACTAATAATAGATGATAGATTAAGAATAATTGACAGTGTCATTGTGAAGTGTTTATAATAACAGAAGAACAGGCTTCGACAGACAGCTGGAGGAGAAGGCAAAGTACTGTCAAAGGGAAGTAAGTGCTTTTGTAGGCATTAGGCTTCAAATCCAGCATTAATAAGTTCTCAATTCTTGAGTTAAATGGAAAATATTCTGTAGTTTTTGTACTAGACTTCTCATTTCTCACATCACAAGCTATGTGATATACTTTAATAAAATTCAGGAGAATGGGTAGTTTCTACTTAGAATATGCCTAAAAGAGATCAGTAGTCAATTTAAAAGTTATGTAGTTATCACAAGCACATAAATTATGCATTTATTAGAGACATGTGTATGCTATATTTAGGCATGAATTGAGCTAGAGTCAAATACTTAAAAAAAAAAAATGCCTGTATTCTCTCCTTGTTCTATCCATTAGCATAAAACACATTCTTTTAACAAATGGCATTATTCTAATTAACACCCCTAATAATTATTTGAGAGAAGTGTTAATTAGCTTAATTCCATTGGCTTTAAGCAGAAAGCAATAATGCGAAAATGCACATTAGTACATACTAGAAATTTGAAGGTTGAACATATTATTAATAAAATTATAGTGCATGTCAAGGATAGGTATGACATAAAGAAAAAGAATCAAGGGATCTCACAAGATTTTTTTTGAATTAAGTTACATAGATATCTGTTATAGAAAGAAAACACTGGATTGTGGGCTCTAATATTGACGTTTAGTCCTAGCCTCACTCTTTCCTAGCTATGTGAAGCCTAAACTTTTAACACGTTAAAACTGCTTCAGTCTTGCTTTAATAATTAAATAAAATAATATATGTGAAAATATCTTATACATTATAGACACTGTATTATTATACCAAAGATGGTCAGATAGCCACCCAAAAGATTCATCTTCTTACTTCCATAGTATAGAATTTTTTCCCCTAGGCCAGGCATTATATTGTTTTGTATCATTTAGATATGGAGGGTATAGTTATAACCAAAGGTATGTATAGGTAAATTGTTGTATAACATTTTCAATTCTTGGAACTTATAAAACAAGTGAGACTTTTCTATGATTTTGTTGTCTATCTATGCTGCATACAGAATATTTGGAAGATCTGAAGGAGTCTAAGTCACCGTGTCATCCAATGGAAAGATATATTCCAGTTATGAATATCTTCATGGACCTTAATGTGAGCAAGAAATAAATAATAGTGTTAAATAACTAATCGATACTATCCATTAATAATTAACAGTGCTAAAATAATCTCTTTTTGTTGTTATATAATATATTAATAGCATTGTTACAGAATCAAAGACATTCATCCAAGTATTTTTATTTATCTTTTATATATCCCTTGCATAATAATAAATTCATCTGTTTTAAGCATGCATATTCTTTGAAATGCCTTTGTGATAAAAAGATACCAGGATTGCTATAGATCATGTAGAAAATACTTTTGAAAGATTTCTTATATATTTCCATTTTATAATATTTGAAATAAAGATGTTTGAAAGTATAAAGGAATAAATTTCAGATGATTGAGGCTTTAGAAGACACTGGGTATAAATATGGTCACATTAATATGACTCCTTAAGTTTTTCTCTACCTGTTGATGCTTGGTATCAGACATTTGCCACATTTCCCATTACCAGCAAGTACTGGGGCCACCCAAGGGATAATCCACTTTTGTCTATACTGCATTGCTGGATTCCCATTTCCCACTCCTGCTGCCCTTTATTTTCCACTACCGTGTATCACGCATGAAATCAGCGGACATCTCTGCTAGCTCAGCTGGGACTCTTTGGCAGCAGTCCTGAGGGTACAAGAGATGTGCCGCTGCAAACTAAGTTGTATTTCAGGCTGCAGACAAGCTGAGCTGCAGATTCCTGATGCCTTGCTTAACAACACTCTTGCAAAGTGAGGAGAATAAGTTCCCTTCCTTCTGTGTTGTATTTGATAAAATAATAAAAAGATGTTGTATTCCATTCTATCTAAGGGCTCATAGAAGTTTTGCCTAGAACCTGCAACAATACATCAGTGAAAATTACCTCATTTTGCAAAACAAAACTTTTCTCTTTTTCTTCCTTTTTTCTCCTTCCTCCCTCCCTTCCTTCCTTCCTTCCTTCCTTCCTTCCTTCCTTCCTTCCTTCCTTCATGTATTTCCAGTGGATTCAGAATGTTCCAAGGAGCTGACATACGGTAAACTAGCACATGGTATTCCCCTTGAGACTCCTGAACTATGTTGTTATCAATGGCTTTTAATTCCAGGCTCTCTTACTCAGAGACCTCATTGTCCATCCCTGCAAAGCCTTCAATTCCTTCTACCAGATCTTTATATGTCTGAATCCTTTATGTAAAATAGGGTTCACATGTCTTCCCTCCTCCTACCCAACAACGAGACTTAATACGAAACTTCCTTCATAGACAGACAGTCAGGGAAAGGATGTTGCATATCTTCACTTGACAGATGAACCTAATCCTTGTCTCTGGCCTAATCTGTGTAATGTGTTACAAAAAATGAACATTGCTATCTGAATTTATTTTCCTGTTCTTTCAGAAAATATTTAAAATTGTATTATTTTTCTGGAAGGAAGCTTAGATTTAAGTTAATTTTCTTTAAAATAGTTCACCCATCCCTAATTGTAGCTCTAATTTCATGCAGGCTGAGGATGAAATATGCACATCTCATGTGGAAATAATCTTTTTCTGGAGTGAAGCCAAATTAAAAGAAAAAATGTTTAAGTAACTACCCATGAGGGATAATCCTTTAATGCATTAACTAGCTGACAATCACTCATGAAACACTAAAATCTGCAAGTTTAAAAAAAAAAAAAGAGCATTTTCTTATTTCTATATTCTCCTCTCAAGTCCATCTTAAATTTCAATCTGTAGAAATTGATTTTAAAAGGTATAAAGTAACACCTGAAATCTGGAATTAGAAGCTTAACATTAGAAATATTATTTTCAAATTATTAAGGACTGTGGTGCTTCAAAATACAGATACAGGAAAAATTATAAAGAAGCAGGAAAAGAAAATGTATGAAATTCTTAGGAGTATAATCATTTCGAACACATTGACATGCCAAAAAAAAATTTCTCAGAATGTTTCAAGAAAAACTTTAAGTAGCAGTTCATTGGCAGGCCCATTTAAGTTATTCAATTTCACATTTCCAAAAACTCCTGACATTTATATATTGCCATAGTGGCAGCACAGTGAATATATCCAAAGGGGGATAGTGGATTTTGTGATGCACTAAGTGTTATAAAGGACAGTCATTTTGCAATTTTAGATTGAGTCAATAAGGATATTACCATGCAAGCAGTTTTCATGACAGGAACTCAATAATCAGTTGTTTAATCTGGATTGCACACCATGGAATTGTACAAACCTTATAACCTGTCTAGTAAGATGAGTTAGTTAGGATACATATCTAGTAAACTTTTTTTTAAAAGTGAGAACTCATTTAAACAATAAATAGGTCATTTATATATGTACTAGATATGTATTATATGTATATGTATATATATATATATCTAGTAACCTTTTTATGAGGAATAATTCAGATAAGACTTATTCTGATTACTTAATATACATAAATGGCTACTATATCAATATATAGTTTCTAAATTAGAAGGAGCAGTAGATATTAAGAAAATCAGTAATTCTGTAAATAAGTTACAGAGAAATGCTCAAGGAGGAAACATTTGTCCTATCACTCATAACTAAAATCCTTAGGAAATAAGTTTCCTATACAAAGTATCCTTATCTTTTATAAATACATATTGGCTAAATACGTTTATTATCTCTTTTGGTTCTTATAGAAACCCTATGAAAATGACAAGGCAGTTATTTTTGTATCTACTTTACTGGGGAGACTGTCAGATGACTAGAAAGTAGAATACTGTTCCCCAAGACTTAGTTTTTTCTGAAGGTAGAAGATTCTCCTGATAGGGTATTGTACAGCTTTAATACGTACCCTCGGTGTGGTCTAACAGGTGCAAAAAGGAAAGGAAAACTTTTCTATCTCATACTAGATTAAATTAAAATGCTCCCTGATTGCCAATAAACATACCAAAAGGAGGGTTTTCAAAAATAATAAATAAAACATCTCAATATTGACAAATTACCCTCTAGACACAACTGAGGTACTCTCACTGGAATATTATTATATATTAAAATTTTTCTCAAAATAAGAAAGAACACGTTGGGAAATATTAAATATATCAATATTTTATGCTTTTCCAAAGTAAGCTTATCTATATACTTTAGTTAATAGTACTTATTTTATATAAATTCAAAATACAAGAAGAATGAGGCTATTTTAATAAACACAAATATTTGAAATGAAATGTGAATAAATTTTGAAAGTTAGTGTTAGTACCAATATCTGGTGTATCATTTTATTTTTATTATTTATGATCAGGAAAATATTGCTCCAAGGATAATATGGAAAATAATAGCAGTTATTTTTAACAATGCACTTGTAATTTTTGTAAAATTTTAATTAAATACTAATCAAAAACCTGAAAGACAAATGGTACAACATGTTTACTTCTAGATGAATCACTGGTAATGTTTAATAACTACTTCTATTCCTTACATAAGCATTAAAGTAAGACAACATCCCCCAAATCATAACCAACTATAAAACTGTGCGTGATGTGTTATTGTCACTGTAGAACATGGTCTTTACTAGACAATTAACAATTACTCTGTCATGATAAAATGGAAAAAATTTATATATAAACTATATTGATTTGATGGAAATACATTTATGTTGTATTATTTGAGTCACTCTTCAAAGTTTGAGTCCAAAACAAAACAAAATATGAATGAGTACACAGGTATTAAGTTTCAGATCAATGACATTTATGTAAGAATTTAAAATATATGCAGAAAAAAGAAAAAACCATATTAAAGGTATGCAGAAAAAATGGTCATCTGATAGCACAAGTTAATATGTTTACGGTATTCAGAGTAATATACAAACAATGGAATGTGGTCATTCTAGCCTGTATATGTTATTGGTGGTAATGGTGGCACCTTTATATAGTTAAATATATTTAGATTTTAAAATCTGAAAATTAAATAACATTGTAACAAAGAAATCAGAAAAAAAAAAAACCACCCTTTCAATGCTTTAGGAAAACTTAATAACGTCCTAGAAATAAAGGGATAGGCATACAGCAAAATGCACTCGTTCAGCAAGGTTACCACTAAAAAATATGGTCTGAAAGAATTAGACACATTCCTAATCACATAATTTTTGACTAAAGAATGACTTAAGCACCAGGTGGAATAATGTCCACCATTAATTTTTTATTTCCCTCAAGCCAAGTGTGGATATTTAAATGACTTAAGTGCTGGTAATATAACTTTGGTGTTCTGTGTCCTGCAATAAAAATACAAAAATCAATACCTTTAAGATTGGGAGACCCCCATTTTAAAATTTTATTGCCCATTAACCATTAATGTTTGCTTGTCAGTACACATTAATGTTTTGCCCTTGATCTCCTCTTTCATTTCCACCTATTTCCTTCCCTATACACTCTGCTGCACACACATGCACCTCTCTTGTGACCTCACTGCTTTTTCCTGCTTTTGCTTGCAGCAATATTGTCCTCCATGACTTTGCTCACTTGAGAATATTTCTGCACCCAGTATAATAACTCTCTTTTGGGTTAACACGGTTTACTAGTGATAAATAGGTATAGGTTAATGCCTTTCAACTATTTTCTAACATACAGGGAAGATGCGATAAGCTATAAGCCCTAAAAACGAACTTTTCTAAACATCATTACAGTTCATCATTTCACCACCAAAATCCATTTTTATAGCTATACGTCACAGGTTTGTCTTCATGTCAATTACTTTAAATATTGATTGTTTTTGAGTCATTTATCATAAAATTTATTGAGTACAGAATGTTAACCACTTGTAAATAAAAGCAACCCTGAAAATCACCTACATGTAAAAAAAAATGCAAAATAGAACATTTTAGAAAAGCGTAGATAACTTTCCCTAACCCTTTAGGTTTTAGATAACCTTTTGAAAACAATTTGATTTAGAGTTATTAACCATGTCAATCTTCTGTTTCATAATTATATACTTTACTTTCTAATGAGACTGATCAATCAATACAGTGGAACGTCTATTTCCAAGGTTGAACACTACTCACTATGCTATTTAGAACACACAGAATAACCCTCAGGGAATTTTGAAGGATATTCCTTCCTCTTTAGATATTCATTGGACTGAAAATCAGTTTCTATTTCAGTTTTCACTATCATTTACATATATTTTTAAAAGAATACATTCTGCTTGAGCTCCTCTTCTACATACCAGTCAGCTATAATTGCCCATAAATTAAAATGAAAAGAGATAAAATAGCACATTTTTGAAAGGGAAATACATAACAATTTCTAAAGAGTGTGACCAATTATTTTGTATTTAATATAAAACCTATGTGTAAGAAGAAATTATTGCAGTAAAATTAATGGTGATAGGAGCTGGAAGATCAAAGTTTACTTTTTTCCATAACAAACATGCATTCATTCAATTTTGAAAATCATTAGATACATAATGTACTTTCTCGTTAAGATAATTTAAATCACCTTAACGAATGTTATCTGCTGTTTTTATATTCTATACAAAATCTCTCCTTTTTCAGGGAGATATTTTAAAATAATTCTTATATTTCAGATTATAGTTATATCCACAGATCAATAAATATTGTCGTTGAAAATACTTCATATTGTTACCTAAGCTTTCTTATATTCGCTAAGGCTTTTATAATGAAAACCTACACTGACAAGATAAAGAAATGGATCACGTTTTCTAGTTAGAACTGCTGTACAGAGCTACAATCTATTATACACTTGAGAGTCATGAAAGTGCTGAAACAACTTTACCCTGCCATGCCCAATAATTATGTAATAAAAAAGCCATGTTATTTCTACACATAAAATGGTTTAAAGTGATTAATTTTCTGAAAACTTAAATTGAAACTACATGAGAATCATTAAGGCCATTCCTGATCTGGGTTTGTGAAAATACATTATTGTACTTATCTGAAATGTCTATTAAAATGTAGCTCTTTTTGTGTATATTCTTATAAATTAGTAAGAAACATATGTATATCTGTAATTCCATTATAAATATATTATCCAACTCATCACCTAAAATATATAGTTTTTTCATATTGGTAAATTATCTCCTCTTTTTCAAAACTACTCAAACCACTTTAAGTATATTCTTAGAAAATAGAAAAATAGAAAACCTGGTTCTTCGATGGTATTATATTAAATCATCATGAGTTACTGAAAACTGCTAACACCTCTAGAAACTGTCCCAGATATTGTTAGACTACATAGCTTTTGTGTTTTGCACTTCTCTTTCTTTTGGTAGATTTGGGTGAAAAGAGTTTAATGGCCCTGAGAAGACTGGTGCTTCCACCATGTTCCTCAAAGTTAGCAAACTCTCAATTACCAACCTGAGCATTGATATTAGGCCTCTATTTATACTGTTACTGAATATTAATAGAACCTCTTATTGGGGGTGGGCTCTGTGGCCAGGGAGTGCACCAGAGCAGGCTTCTGGGAGTTGAAAGAAGAGACAGCCAGTGGGCAGTGGGCAGATAAGACGTGCTCTTTATTGTCCGGGGAATGTAGTAGTGGTGCCACCATGGCGAGTGCTTATATATGGCTCAGAACAATAGTGACAACATGCCATGGGAAAGCATGGTCACATGGGTTCACATAGGAGGTAACACCTTGGTTACATAAGTGTGCTGACTCATGCCTCCCCGGAAGGTCGGTGCAAGACACATCAGCAATCATTTCCGTTTGGCCTAAGAAACCTATTGCCTATACACATGAATTTCCCTTACACCCAGTGGTCCACTTTTTTAATTCCTCCATGGCCCCCAAAGCGTCTCTGAAAAGTATTGCTGTGTGTGACAGATCATTACTGGATATTTGACAGAAAAAGAGCGTCGTTAGAACACAGAAAGAAAAGAACTTCAAACTGAAAGCTATGTTTCATGGTTTCTGAAGTCTGAGTGGTCAAGACATCACAGAACGGAAGGAAGCTCAGCATCTGCTCACATGACTGCCTTCATCCTTCCCCGTCACCCTTCCTGCCCACCTTGGCCTCACCTCTTCCTTATTCTCATATTTTCTCCCACGATATCTACTCCATTTTTAAACCATCACCTATCAAGCACAAAATCCCCTTTACATTATTTTACAGAGCAATTTAATTCTTATTTATTTAAATATCTCCTGTGTAGGATAATAGCAAAGTTGCCTTGCTTTTCATCATCAAAGAGGCCAATCGAGGCATATTTTTTTCCAGCAAAGGTTACTTTTTTTTTTCCTGTGAATAATTCTGCTACCCTCTTGGAACAATTCATTTAAACTGCAAGCAACTTTTTAAAATAACATTTTTTTCTCCCCTTTTGACTAACCTGGTCAGTACATTCAGTCAAAACTCATTCTTTAAAATTAAGATGACACTATAATGACAGTGTGTACCCTTTCCACACAGTGAAAAAGAATGATCTCATGCTAAAATTTATGATTATGTATTTCTCAAATGGTATCTAATTTTTCTTTATTTTTGTAGAGGAACACAGTCAACCTAAATGAAATATTTTCAACAGTTAAATTTTTAAATGTATTCAGTGATATTACTATTTTTATTTATATTGACATACATGAGTTTCAATATAACTAGGTCTATGAGAAATATAACTGGATCTATCCATCCATGGAAATTTTGTTAATAATATGAACTAACATTAAAAATTAAAATGTAGGTAACATTTGTAACATTTGTAATAACATCACGAATTTGTATTAACAGATGTTTGTAATAACACCTTAATAACATATTTATATCCAAAGTTAACTTTTTAAAAGAATCAAATGATGTATCTGCCTTTTAATATTCATCATCCATGTTCCTAGGTGAATTTTTACTTATTAATTTGTTATATATTTATTCATACATATTTGTTTTATATTTTTTAGCTGACCTATTAAATGTTTGCCAAAATAGGAGGTAATGTTAACAAAGATTCTGAAAGCTGTATCATAACACTAATATTTCATGTATAGTTACTGATTTTGACTTTCTTTTTTGTCTAATAGTCATATAAACTTTATAGTCTGGCATCATCAAACACTAGGCATATCTGAATAAGACAAAAAATAATTAACCATAAAAATATCAGAGACCATTAATTAATTCTGTTTCTAATAAAAAACAAGGCAAACAAATAAGCAAATGCACAGAAGACTGCCTCAGTAGAGAAGTGCTAATTGAAGAATCATTTCAGTAATGGCAGCTTTTAAACATCAAAACTGAGAAAAAAGCAAAGAATGATAGATTTCCTGAAGAGAGTCATTGTTGTTGAAGAGAAGATGTATTTAAAACATCAGATCGAAGCCAAATAAATAGTAAGGATTAATAAATAGAAATAACTCATGCGAAAACACATTTTTGTCTAGTTGCTACATACAACTTTCCACATGATAAAAGTGTTTGATTGGAAGTATTCCAGAAAACCTTACTCTTCACTCAGTGTTTGGAATTTATATTGACATGTTAACTCAGTATCTACCAGCATAAAGTTTGGCCTTAAGATAACTAATATTCAAAATGAATAACCTACATTACTGTTTCCTGATTTCTCAGATAATTAAAATAAATTGAAGTGTTGTGCTAATGCATGAAGAGTTCACTTTCTATTGACCTAAGAAATCTATCATTGTTCAGGTACAGCATCTAAACTTTTATTTTTACAATACAACAAAAGACAATTTGCGGCATCATTCATCTATCGATGCAAGGAGTATTACGTTTAATTATTAAACACAATTATAAGGAAGAGTTGCACATATGTAGTGCAGCCAAGTCCTGTGACGATATTTTAGTCTTTTGGTATTCTTTATGACAGAAAAGTCAGAGAACTGCTTTTAAATCTTTGAAAATCATACATGAGCAATAACCATATCTGTGGTAACAATTGGACATATATTTTAAATTGTGAAAGACAATTAGACTATATTCATTACCCCAGTAAATATGAAATATTGGCATAGGTCAAGTTGCTTTACATGTAAAAGTTTCACTTTTTGAAAAAAAATGAGGGTGATTAATTAACATTCTACCATGCTGGTTTCATTACCTAACTTTCAATTGTCCATGTCAAGCCTGTCTTTTTGTTAAAGGTCTCTGTCAGCTGAAGAATCAACTTAAAGTAATTAGTATTCTGTTGGTGTTAGAACGAAGTGTGTAAAACGGAAATATAACGAGAGACACATCAGCCTGATTGGAAACCCTCAAAGTGAGTGTACCTGGTGTACTCTGTTCAATATGTTTTAAACAGATTTCAAGTGAAATAGTTCAAAGAGATTTCAAGTTAAATATAATCACAGACTACAAAATTCTGTGTGTTCTCTATGAATGACTGCATTTCTCTCTTGTTCACTCCACATTTTTTCTTTTAATAGGTTATAATTTTTATTAAAAGTCCATAGTTTACATTAGGGCTCATTTTTGTTGTCTTACATTCTATGGATTCCAACAAATGTATAACGACATGTATGCACCATTGTAGTGTCATACAGAATAGTTTCACTGCCTTAAAAATCCTCCATTCATCCCTCCCTCACCCCAACTCCTGATTTTTTATTGTCTTTATAGTTTTGTCTTTTCAAGCATGTCAAATAGTTGGAATCATATGGCATGTAGCCTTTTCAGATTGGCTTCTTTTACTTAACATGCATTTAAGGTTCTTCCAAGTTATTATCATGGCTGGATAGCTCATTTCCTTTTAGTGCTGGCATGATCATAGCTTTCTGCAACCTCAAACTCCTGGGCTCAAGTGATCCTCCTTCCTCAGCTTCTCAAGTAGCTGGGACTGCAGGTGTGTGCCACCACACCCTGCTAATTTTTCTATTTTTTGTAAAGGCAGGGTCTTGATTTTTTGTTCAGGCTGATCTTGAACTCCTGGCCTCAAGCGATCCTCCTGTCTCAGCTTCTCAAAGTGCTAGGATTACAGGTCTGAGCCACTACACGCGGCCTCAATATTTTCTTAGGATGAATTTTCCCAGATCATGCAGGCAATACACATTAAAATCCTAAATCTCTGTGATAACCATTTGTCATTATAAATCTTCTGATAGAATTTTTCCATACGGAGTCTAGCTTGAAACAATAAATTTTAAAAATTGGGCAGATATTTTCATTAATTGAGTCTGTGGTCCTCTGGGGTGCTTCTTCTACGTAGATTTAGCTGTAATCCACTGCATTGTGGGAGTGCAAGCCTTATTTTCTCAGCTTGCTTGGCCAGTATACCGAGTTTCTCAGTTATAAGCATCTAGAGCATCAATATGACTTTACGAACTCTTGTTTTCAACTTCCCCTACTCCACTTCAACTTCCTTAAGGTTTTCTTTACTCTTTTGTGAGCTCACCTCTTCACTGAAAGGATGTTTATCATATTATATTTCGCCCTGAATTGCTAAAGCATTTGGGCAGGACCATCTTTCTGATCCCAGAAGACCAAAGTTGTAAATTTTGCTGTAATTTGTGTGCCCATGTATGTATGACATGTCTGTGTGAAAAGGTGGACGATGTTTACAAAAACCATGGCACAGCAAAGATAATAATAAAAATGCCCATTAAATGATTCATAAACCCTCTTTAGGGAATCTAGATTCTAATTCCTGGCCTTACCCTCAGATTATCTTGCAATCTTTGTTTAATTGAATTTTTTTTTTTTTTGGAGGAAAAAAACCAACAAACCATTATCTTATTTTGGAAGGATCAATAATAATTTTTCCTTGAGAATGTCTCTAGGGATTTCACTCTCTTTTCAAAGATGTTATTCAAGGTAGTCATTAAAAAAGTTTTTTTAAAAATGTTCCATTTAAAACATCAACAAAATTGGCTAATTCTCCACAGCATTGTGGAATCTTTTCTTTTGATTTTCTGTTCAACTTTACAGGAAATTTATTAGTCGTTTTGCTATTAAAATTATGAGGGGCCTAAAAAAGAATATGGTTCTATACAAATTGTCAAAGAGATTTCAAGTGTTAGCTCCATGTCTTATTTTTAATTAAAAATTTTAATTTTAAAATAATTATAGATTCACATGCAGTTGAAAGAAATAAATACATATAGATCCTGTATTCTTTTTACCCAACTTACCCCCATGGTAACACCTTGGTCAAATATAATAGTTCTACCAGGATATTGACATAATAAATGAATACATAAAACAGTTCCATCATCACAAATATCCCTTGTTTTGCCCACCTCCTTCTTGGTCTAATCTCCAAATATACAGAGGAACCATTCAATATTTCACAATTAAGTAGGTAGTATGCATTTTTGGTAAATATTCTCTATCAGATTGAGAAAATGTGCCTTTTTGCTTAATTTGCTGACAGTTTTTATCATAAACAGGTGTTGGATTTTATTGAGTTTTTTTTTTTTGGGGGGTGTGTGTGCATCCATTGATATGATCAAAGGATTGTTTTGCCTTAGCCTGTTGATATGGCAGATTATATTGATGGATTTTTGGATATTCAAGCAGTCTTGCACACCTGGAATAAATCCCACTTGGACATAGTGTATAATTGACAATGATATTAATATAAAATTATATATGGTATATAAATCTTTATGTGTGTGTGTGTATGATTTGCTAATATTTTGTTGAAGCTCTTTGCATACAACTTCATGAGAAATGTTAGCAGTGACTCACACTACTCCATTGCAGAGGTGTGGGATGGAAGTTCAGCTCTTCCCCTCAGTCTCACTGACACTTTCCTGGTGAAATTGGGGACTGCATGCTTTCATTGCCTCCAAGTGGGGATATTAGATGAGCTTCCATCAGGGAGAAAGGAAGCAGAAAGCTAATGAACACTGCATTGCTGCTGTAAGATGCTGGTAGAAGTTCAGGTCCTCATGTAGCCTCTCTGACAACAGAGAAGTGGAGAAGAGGAATGGAAGTGCCAACTAGCCTTGCCTATATCACTTCTTTCTGCCTCATGAGTTCGGTGCAGAGGTGGAAGCTCAGCTGGGAACTGGGTCTAAATGACAATATGAGAGGGAAACAAGAATGCAGACTAACCTGTCTCACAGCACCTTATTGAGGTCTTTGCTGCCTCATGAGCTTAGACATTCAATTCCTCACTGAGCCCTATTGGCACAAGGGGAGGGGGAAAGTGTAGTGCTTACTAGCTTCCACTTGCACCTCCTTTTTCATGCCTTTTTCATTTTCCGTAATACAGAGTGGTGATGGAGACTCAGCTCACCACTGGATGCCAACTGACACTACCCTGAGGGTGAGGTCTGCAGAGATAAACTGAGCAGCAGCACCACCAAGCCAGGGAATCAGGAGCATCCATGGTTTCAACAGGGCAGGTAGGTGGGCAGAAGGTCAGCTTCGGTTTTTCTGGTTCTGCGGAGGTCTGGTTGAAACTGTTTGTGAGTGATTTTGGTCCTTTTATTTTTATTATTATTTATTATTATTATTATTATTGTTACTGGTGTTTGGCTGGAGCAGAGCTGACGTTGCTATAAAGGTTTTCTCATTTAAGGGCAACCTTTTCCCAAGCATTTGCCTAGGGAGAACAGACTTTTCTTAGAGCCTTTTTTGGCCATGCCTGTCAGCTGTTTCAGGTTGGAGGTTTCTGCTACACTTTGCCTTCAATCTGTGGGAGACGATACTGAAACAGGGTCTTAATCACTGTGTCATTCCTCAGGTCTTTAGGTTTCTCTGGAGTCCTTCTTTTCGCCATTTAGAGACCTTGTTGGGATATCTTGTTTCATTTCCAGGCATCTACAACTAATTGCATTTAAACTGAAATCTGATTTTTTTCGAGGTAATCTCTAGCCCTCCGGTGTTACCCATCTCAGTTATTAATATTGCAGTTCTGCCAGGTCCTGGTGGCCATCTTGACTCCTCCCTTTTCTCCCACACAACATACAATTAATAATAATAACTCTTTTCCATTTTGTCTCCTCTTTACCACCCACTACTCACCCGCATCTCTCACCTGGATGTCACCATAGTTTCCTGGTTTAAGACTCCCTTAATGCTCTTAATAACCCGTTCCCACCTTCCATCCATTTCATCATAACTAATAAGATTGTGCCTCTCTCATGCTGAAAATCACAACGTGATAAAGTGTAACATACTCTACGTGATGTGAGACCTCACAGCGTAAGGCCTTTCTCTGGGCTTGTTATGACACTCTGGCTTTCTCTTGGTTCCTAGAATGTGACAAGCTCCTTCAGGTTCAGCCCTGTCGTAGCTTCTATTTCTTCAGTCTGTGCTACTTATTTTTATTTCTTTGCCTGATAAACTATTATCTTAGTTTGTTTTTGTGTTGCTACAAAGAAACGTCTCAGGCAGGGTAATTAATAATAATAATAATAAAAAAAGAGGTTTATTTGGCTCAAGATTCCACAGCCTGTATAAGAAGCAGGGCACCAGCATCTGCTTCTGGTGAGGGCTTCAGGCTGCTTCTGCTTATGGTGAAAGGGGAAAGGGAGCCTGCCTGTAGTGACCACAGCGGGAGAGAGAGAAAAAGAGAGAAACAAGGAGGTACCTGGCTTTTTTTTAAACAACCAGCTCTGGCAGGAGCTAATAGATTGAGAACTCACTAACCTCCCCCTACCACCCCAGGGAGGGCATTTATCTATTTATGGGGAATCTGCCCCCATGGTCCAAGATCTGAACACTTTCCATTAGGCCCCACATCCAAAATTAGAGATCAAATATGGACACAAGGTTCGGAGGGTCAAATATCCAAACTAGAGCCACTGCCTTCATTTTTCTTCCTCTGTGTCACTATGTCTAGGTATTCATCCTTGTTACACTCTACTTAGCTGTTCCTTTCACCCCACACTATACCCCAGGTTGTAATTTGGTTTGTATCACAATCGTCATTATACAATCAATTGATACTTATTCGTTTATTATTTGCCTGACCTGTAAGACCCTAAGCTCCCTGAAGATATGAACAAATTTTGTGTAACTCCTGAAACCCCAGGTATTAGCACAATTACATTTCTCTTGAATGAATAAAGACATTTGTAATCGCATTTAGATTTATGGATTTATCACCTATATATTTAAAAAATGGCTTTCAGACATTCATATATTAAATATTTGGTACAAGTAATGGGAGACTGTAGCATATTTTAAATTAATCCTTTAAAAGACCAATCCTCACTAGAATTGTTTAACAAACCGATTTCAGGCTATTCGTTGTAACTCACTATATTTACAAATTGGCTGTTTCAATATGTTCACATAAAGAAACATTAGTCTTTAGCAATTTTAATTCTTTAGTGCTAATCTCTACTTGACAGTTATTGGTGTTTTGAATTTTTCTTTCTTGGAGAGACACAGGAAGTCCTATTCACTGTTATTTCTGTCATTGATTTTATTCTTTTTCAGTGATCAAAAAACTTGAGGGAGATAATTGCAAAACTCAAAGAAATCAAGTTTAATTTTAAAGTGCTAGTGTAGAGTATTTCTATGATTTTATTACTTATAATAAGAAGATCTGGAATGGGTCCAGTGAGTAAGAGGTTTAACTACAGGAAATATGCTGGGGGAAAAAAATGCTTAAAGCAGTTACATTTAAATGAATTTTCTCAAGAATGATATAAGAATTTCTTCAGTACAATGATCTTCCTTTATTCTATCTCGTATTAGCATTTGACAAATCTTAGATTACAATTTGTTGGCCATATCTATGTCTATGTATTTTCATATTATTGAAGACAGATTTTATCATTTTCATTAACTATTTTATTTTTAACTATAATGGCTTATTAATTTGAGTACCACTTTTTAAAAACTAAAAATGTAAGAAAATTTCCAGTATAAGAAACTGGAAATATTTTGATTTTTCAATAATATATTTACTCCAACATTTTCATGGGCATGTTAACAGTATAAAGAAAATACTTAACTCATTGCAAGGAAAATTAAAAATAAGCCAAAATAGCAACAATAATTTAGCCAACAGAATATGGAGTTGAAAATACACACAGATAGACAGACACACATATACATAATTGGAAATAAAAGAAATCAGAGAATTTTAGCACATCGGTTTGATGTTAAATACATTGTAGAAAAATGGATGAGAAATGTGATAACATAGAGAAGAATTTTATTGGTGCAAGGTGTATGATTGATGAAAGCACTTACACTTTACTGGAAATAGCAGTGTCAACTAAGGAAATGGCTAGAATTATAGTCTCTAACTTAGGATCTGATATTGAAAAACTAAAATCTTTCATAATTTTCATTGCATTTATTAAATTAACTTTTAGGAATAAATTGTTCCTTTCTTGGTTAACTCCCTAGCAGGAGAAAAAACTCATTTTCACCACTTTGCCCATTGTAAAAACCACAGACTACTAAATTCTCCCACTTAGAACTGACATGTTTTCAGGAATTTTGAGCACAATTTATATTGACTATTTTATGTGAAATTTAAGGAGGATCTGATTCAATTTTCCACATGAAAATATAAATGATATAGACAAAATGGACTCTTTTCTTATTTAATTAGTTGGATACTTTACACACAAATGTTTATTTAATTTTCCAAATAATTTTTCCACCTGTTTTATAAGGTTTGCTATATTCATATTTATGTATCAGCACATATTTATGTATCAGCACAACGTATCTTTTAATTCTTTCATTGTCCTATGATTGGTTAAAAAAGTATGGAAATGCAGAGTTTCAAAAGTATTTTAGGAATATATATTCTGCAGAATATCTCCTTTGTTAAAATCTACTCTTATAGACTTTTGAGCATTTCAAGCACATGTTGAAAATCCTATTTGGGCCTTTATAAATCTGTCAAAGCAAAATGAAATGAATTTGGTCAATGAAGAGAGATACAAATATATACATTTCTAAATTATAATAATTATCATAATATCACCAGCATTTACTACAACTTGCTAATACTGTATTACCTGTTGAGTTATGATGATGATGACAATGATTATTCATATGGGTAGCTAAAAAGAAATCATAGGAGGAACTCTCAAAAGTATTTTGGTGTGGATATTATTAGTATCTACTCAGGATTTGAAGGTTCTTAAACAGTATCAGAAAGCGGCACTAAGGGGTAAACTCATGCACTAAAATACATTTCTTGGAGGGAATGCAATGTTATTTCAGCATCTCTCAAATTCTGGTTTCTCAACAGGCTGGTTCCCGCAAGTCTCTTTCCTTGTTAAGACCAGGGAGTTTCTGCCCATGTGGTCCCATTAAGCACTTGGCTTGTAGCCCCCTGGTTTCACTACAGTTGGGCAAAATATCCTCCAGGCTTCTGATTTCCTTGGAGGAAAAAATAGCATACACCTTTACTTACCAAGAAAATGACAAAATAAAAACTCTCCAAACATTTTGAAGTCTTAGTGCTGGCGTCAAAAGCTCCCAAAGCAAGTAAGCTTTAGCATTGTTTGTTAAACTAGTAGAAACAGCCTGTATCTTATTTGCTGCTTTATAGCGTCAGATAAATTTTAGAAACTAAATTAAAATATTTTGGCTAACTTTCTCTTGTCAATACTATCTAGGGAGTGAGGTATATACCAAGAAAATCTGATGTGCTTTTACATACATACCATGGAATAAAGTATAATAGCATATTGAAGAAAGACACATTAGTATATTCAAGGTTTTCCAGTTAAAGATCATTATTTTTTGATCTTTGCTTGTCTTCATCACATTTTACTTCAGTTAAATTAACTAATACCATTCATCTCTGCTGTCTATAGTCTAACATATATTTTACACTCCTTAAAAGCCTCTAGGCAGTTTTAAAGCACCTATTTAAAGAACGATGTGCTTATTCAACATCATAGGATGTACTCTTAGAATGTAGAAAGTTGATTTATTCCGAATGTGCTTTCTGGTTTACATACTGGGTAGCTTATGGTGAAATTCTATCAATATCATATGTAAAAAGAAAGAATACATATCCAAAATTCTAACAGGATACTCCAATTTATGAAACACGTTTTAAATTTTAGGATTAACGCTACATTTTAGATTGACATAACAGCACAGGATTAAGATCTTTTGAATTTAAAAAAATGTTTTCTCAGATGTCATGAAGAAAAATCTAGATAGATAGAGAAATAGATAGATAAACAGGAATGAATTATTACAAATTGTTTGAAAAATCAGGCATATGGCTGGCACGGTGACTCACATCTGTAATCTGAACACCTTGGGAGGCTGAAATAGGAGGATGGCTTGAGCCCAGTTTCAAGACCAGCCTGGATAACATGGCAAGACCCTGTCTCAACTAAAAATTTAAAAAATTAGCCAGATGTGTTGGCTGTAGTCCTAGCTAGCTAGGAGGCTGAGGCTGGAGGATTGCTTGAGCCCAGGAATTCGAGGCTGCAGTGAGCTATGATTGTGCCATTACACTCCAGCAGAGTGAGATTCTATTTCAAAAAAAAAAAAAAATCAGGCATACATAGGTGTATTATGTTATATAAGGAAAAGAATATCTAAGTTTGGGTAAAATCTACAACTTTTAAAATGTTTTCATGATATGTTCTGCAAATAATATAATTAAGGAACTGAAAAATTATAGTCTGTTGCAATTTTTTTTAAAAAAAGAGAATAGATGGCACTTTAATAAGTGAAAGTAAAATTTGAATTCACAACTGGAAAATATTTTGGTACACTAAAGCAATTAAAACAGCAAATTTCTATGTCTGAAATAACAATTTTCTTTTTAAATCTCTACCCGACATGATAACAGCTGTTTATAGTATTTTGTTCGTTTAATACTTATTTCAACAACTTATTATGGAGCCCCTCTTATATTCCAGGCGATGTTCTGAAGTCTGGGGATAAAACAGTGACTAAAACAATCTTCTTAAGCTCTAGAGTCTATGTTCTAGTGTGTTCAGATATGTCAATGACTCTTTAACACATTTATTTATCCATGTTTGTAAAAACAGTATGTGTAATTTTCAGATAATGATATAATTTTGATGCAAAATGAAGCAGATATTATAGATTTGTTCTCTCATTTATAGTCACTATAATACTTTGCTTTGTATCTATATATTCACTTCTCATATTAGAAATGTCATCTCAAACACTGAGTTGAGTGAAACGTTTTCATTATGACACCACTAGAGCATTTACTTGATGTGCGGAGATTGTCCCCAAAGTCCCACGATTGTAGGGTTCAACTTTAAGATGTGTATTTCTGAGGGTTTGCATTGCCATCACCTTTGACTACCGCTGTAGCTCCCGGTTGATTTCAGTGCTTTAGCCATGTCACTGTTCTGTAATTTATTCTCTACGCAAAATCCAGAGATCCTTTTAAGATACAAATTATCATGTCACTCTATTGTTCAAACTTCTGCACAGATACCCTATTTCACTCAGAGCTGAAAACCAAAATCCTTAGAAGAGCCTACAAAGGCCTCCATGATGTATGAGGTTGCACTATAACCTGTCGCATCCCCCTTCTGTTAATATATCTCTGATCGCCTTTACCACTCGCCCTCTGAGACAGCCAAATTGGACTCCTTGCTCTTCCCTGAATGCCACCGTAGTATCTCCTTAGCATTTTCACTCTACCCATTCCCAGTGCCTGAAATGTTTTCCTCAGATAGAGTTGGTTGAGATTTTGCCACCAAGATTTTGTTGAAACCCTCCTTCTTCTTTATTAGTAACAATATTAATAAAAATAAGACATTTTAATAAATTATTATAATGCTTTTATTACAACATGTTTAAAACATGCTTATTATAACATTTTTGCTGCCAGAATTCTGGCTGCAATACCCTTTTACTTGATGTAACGAACAAACATTGAGTATAGGGTACATGGCAGGTAATATTTCTATATTTTAAATTTGCATGCTTTGAAATTTTAAATTTGAATTATATTTACTTCCAGGAAACAGAATCCATGCAAAATATTTTAACAGAAGGTATTTAATTTGGAAGTAGGTTATATGCCTGTTATACAGCTGAAGACCAGAACAAAAACACTGATGTACACCAGAGGTAATTCCAGAAGTAGCTACCACCCCTAATGCTGAGGAAACAAGGGGAAAAGGTCAGGTGTATGAGATTTTAGAGGGAAAGAAACATTCTGCAGAGCTGGGGTGTAAGCAGCTGCTGGTCCTTTGAGGGAGGTCATTAGCCTGGTTATAGGAATGCCAAAAGAAAGCCTGAGGCTGGAACCCACAAACTTCTGAAGAGATCTGTTTTGGGAACAACAGCAAGTAAATAGGAAGAAGAAAATCTCTTCTCCTCTCTTTCCACTTTTTAATCACTCTCTATATCCCCTGTATTAGCAAAATCAAACTAGTACTCAGTTGTCGAAGTAGAAAAGCAGTTAGCAGAATCTCAGCCTACACATCACAAAGCAGAACATAGAAAAGTGTAATTGTGGTTTAGAGGCAATAGCTTTATATCCTAATTTCTTATAGGTTTCTGTTATATTCTTACAGTGTATTTCCATCCAAATTTTTTTAAAAAATGTTTCTTAAAGTCTGGACCTGAAAGATGTTTAGATTTTTGACTCCTACCTCAAGTTTATCTGTCCATCCTCATTCCTTGCCAATCTCTCTCTTCTTTTCTCTGCCCAACTAAATACTTTACCTGTTCTCCAGGTAGACTAAATTCCAGAACTTGTCATTCTCTTTCTCACGTTGGTGCACTTACACATCCTGCTCATCTGCGTGGCCTTCTCTTCCCAATTCTTCATGCGGTTAACCTCAGTAGATCCTTCAAGACTCAGCTAAGACATCACTATCCTTGGCTCTGAGTAACAGGTGCCACTCTTATTGACTGCAATGACACTATCTGTGTACCTCTATTTTAGAATGCAATGCACCGTACTATATAGTCGACACATTTCCTGGCTATCTCTTTCAATAGGCCATAGACTGCTTGAGTGATTCTAGAAAATGGAATTTATTTTATGTATCTTTTTTGAATTTTGAATCAGAAAGCTATATGCAAACTATTAGTTTAAGGGCTAATATGGTTGATGTGTTCGAGCACTGCAGTTGTTCATAAGTTTTCTAGAAGTCAAGAGAAAATATGCAATAAGCCAAGTTGAAATTAGACTTTATGTTTACAATGAAAGGTAAGAAGGGTAACAATGAATAGAAAGGCTAGAAAAATGTGTTAAACATCAGTGAGCATACACAGACTTATCTGGGTGCAAAAGAAGGCAGGGGCAAAAACAATATCATAACTAAAATACATTTTCAATGTCTTTTTAAAAAATTCTTGTTTTGTCAAACATAACTCTCAATTGAAAGGCATACGAATAATAAAACATAAAAGAGAATCAACCAAATGACATGATAAGAGGAAATTATAAGCCAATATGAAAGGACACTTCTTTTGATACCTGATCAAATGACAGATTTGCACTTGATTAAAAAAATAGTGGAGTGATAAAAGAATGAAAGGACAAAAAAAATAAAGAACTTGAAAAAGAAAAATATCAAAAGAAAGAAAAGAGGATGATTGGGAATGTTTCTCATAAACCATAACTTGTGGTCTAACTAAAGATGTACTAAGGTCCTTTTAGATGACACCCTGAGAAGTTCTGGAACCCCTAACCAAATATTAAATACATTGCATATAATTTTATAAAAGTTCAACTTTAGCCAGAGTGTCTTTTTAGGCAATATTAACTTAGATCAAAACTATTTCTTAAATTATTCTATTTCCCATTTGCAAATGTCATATAAAATTTAAACTAATATTCTTTTATCTTGATTTACTAGCTTCCTTCCTCATGCAAAATGATAGGCTTTACAATTGAGAAAATATGTTATGCTATTTTATTGGCATAAGCCAGGTCATAGAAAGAGCTCATTTTTGCTGCTCTACCAAAGAGAAAGAAAAGTAAAATTTTGAATCTGATGAAGACTTTTAAAAGCAAGTATGATAGGCAGGTCCTATTCCTTGGAGATTAAATCAGGATTGTTATAGATGAGAACATTCTGAGGAACCTTGACCCTCTTTTTCTCTCTCTCACCTCTAATCCCAAACTGGCTATTTCACTTTCAAATATCCTGAGGCTAATTATTTCCTGATTGATCTTCCTAAATGAGCTTTTCACTGCTTCATGTAATGGATATGTGCCCCTCCCTAAATCTTTTGTCAAACTTGCTTATATAAGATATATCCCCCTGAGGTGACTTTAGCTTTCTGTTTAAATAGGTCAGCCGGAAACAGAATTGAGACCAAATACTCAAAACTTTACATTATTCAAACCCAATGTTATAGCTATGTTACTGTGGTGTAGGTTTCTGATAATATGAATGAATATGGATATGGACTTCTGTAACGGCGATGCCAAATTACTTTGGGAGTTTGTCTTGACAACAAGTAGGTTATTGAGAATTATCTGCTTTGAAAGTGAGTACATTTGCATTGGGCTTTCCATTCTTGCCATTAAATTAATGCAATGACCTTCAATAACATAATGTACATTTGCCTTTCCTGAACTTCAACTATTAAAATTCTATCATTCATACTTCAAGGCTGAGTTCATAGGAAAAGTTTATAAAATTCCCTTTTATGTTGAAATCTATTAAACTTTTGCACAGAGATTTAATTCTAAATCCTATAAATATGGAAACTTTATTTCTAAGTGTTGTTTGACTATATATTATATAGAACATCAGTCAGAGCTATGTGGTTTTCCGGACAAATACTACACGAATTACATAATGGGGATTCACTTCTCTTAAAAGCTAAATAAAGTGAAGTATGTGCTCTTAACATCATGCATACAGGAATCATGCCTGCCTTCACGGGTGTGTGACCACCAGTTACACAGGGCCCCACATTCAAAAGACCCCATGCTTAAGATAAAATGTTCTTGGTTTACTATCTCAAAACTTTAAATAATTTCATACATGAATTTCTGTTTTTTATGTGAAGGCCAGTAGAACAATGGAGCTTGCAACAGAGCCTTAGTGACTTGGCTCATATGCGGTCCTGCCTTTCAAGACCTCATATTGTCTTTCCAGGATGTGTTCTTGACATAATCATTCTCACTTTCTGGTGTCCCAGGACCTGGCCTCCCCTTCTCTGCCTCTTCCCCATGACCTCTGCCACCTTCCATACCAGATAGCTACTTGTTTTTGTGAGCAGAGCGGACACCTGTGTTTTGCTATTGCCTTCTACCTTTTGCAGGAATCTCTGCACAGATGTGGGAAGGGTTGGGATTAGACATGTACACTCTGTCATGGGAGGTGGCAGCCATCTCTGCCCTGTGCTGACAAAGACATCATATGTTTGGTGAGGACTTCGGAACTCTTGCCTACCATTGATCCAGATGTTGAGCATATCCTGGCATGGAGATCAGAATCCCTTGGAGGTCTCCCTTCAACCATGGGTTGAGATGGTGGTTTGTTGAATGGGGAGATTGGGAGGCTGACTTCACTGTCCACAAGTGGGGCATTATGCCTCAGTCCAGCGGCTGATAGGAGGGGGAATCTGGCAACTGCTGGGTCAAGTGCGGGCATGTGCACATGATCAGACTAAATGAGGATCTGCACTCGCTCCCTGAGTATCTTTGTGACTGAAAAAGTATGGCATTAAATAACAAAGAAAAAAACACTATGATAAATGCTTCAGATGGACACTGAATGTTCTATTGTTAGTGATCGAACACAATAGAAACCTGAGTGCTATGTAAAAGACATATGTTACAAGCTATAAATATGATATAAGACATTATTATTGTTAGATCTACACCGACTTGTGGAAATTTCAAAATAGATATTCATAACTTTGACCAGGAAAGCAGGACAAGTATGAGTGATATGTAATATGAGAATTATGGTGAGGGGTAGACTTTAAACAGTTGTGGGAGCTGGTAAAGAAGTCCATGAAGGCATGAAGGACTGTTGCTATTGGTGAGTCTGAAGTAACTGTAGGTTAGCAGGGCTGGCAGTTAGGAAGTATTGAATGCAGCAATGGAGAATGAGGACAAATTAGAACCACAAGGATGATATAAAACCCATAAAGACAAGCTGAAACCCTCATCTGTTTCTCACAGCCTCTAATATCAATGGCATGGCTGACCTGCTGTAAGTGTGTCAATGTATTTGAGTCACAGTGACCTCTGACATATTATAACACTATTTAACCATACATAGCATAATGGCTGCTGCTTCACTTCCAACTTTAAGATCTCATGCAAACTTCTCTTGTGACCACACTTCACATGAAATCAAAAAAGGAACGGAATTCATGTAATTATAGTTACGGCTATGACACAGTACAAAATCACTATAGATTCCAATGTTATTCTATATCAAGGATATACATGTTTTGGGATATGGGTAATAAAGTAGATTTGATAAGGAAGATTTCCTTCAAGAAAATTGTGCTCTGATTCTCATTTTCCTGATGCGCAAGAGAAAGGCATGAGTGGTACTACCTCATAAGCCCAAGATAAGTGAGAAAGGCTACAAATGGACCATTTATTGAATTTGATATACATTTGTGTATGTGCACATGTGGCTGGGTGGATATAGGGGATGGGTATGTGACTTAGGTCTGAGAAAGTGAAAGTACTTGCCTCAACAGAGTAGAAGAATGTGTCAGGGTGTTGCCTTATGACAGCTGGTCAAATACTCAAGAACCATTATAGCAGAAATAAAAAGAGATCTTGTTTGAGATGGTGTCTTAATTCAGGTTCCTGATAAGCAAAAAATGAGAATCCTTGTTCAAGTGATTTATTATTGGAGAGATTTCAGCAAAAGAGGGGTTGAATTCATATTCTATGCTGTGGAACAAATTACCACAAAGTTAGCAGATTAAAACGACATCCATTTATTATCCCAGTCTCTGTAAATTGGAAGTCTTGGCACAGCTTAGTTAGGTTCTCTGCTCAAGGTCTCACAAGACGAAAATCACATCCTAAAAGATAGTATCCCATCTTTACAGAGTGTTATCTCTAAACTAGTCCATCAGCTCCACCTTCAAAAGGCTATTCCTTTTCAACGTGTTTAGTAGCTTCTGAAAAAAGTAATAAATAGTAGGACCAGTCGATGCCATGCTTTTTAACCACTGTTGTTTTCCTTATTTGTAAACTTGTTCCTTAATCCTAGGAGATATTATGTAATTTTTGTCATTCACCATACATACTCTTTTCAATTCATGACTTCTTTAGTTCTTTTTTATTTTTTTCAAAAGATACAGAACTTTTAATTTATTTTTATTTCTAAGAAACACAACCTGTATCCAAAGCACTTTGAAAGAAAGTGCTGCTTATCCAAAAGTAACTATAAGAATAAGAAATGACAAATATGCAATTCTTTTCTTCAGTGTTTGTATCTTTAAATATTCACATATATTTTGCTTCTCTGGTTGTTCTTGAATGATTCCAATGCAGCTTATGCATTTTCAAAATGGATTTTACGATTTAAAAATAAAATATTATAATATTTTTCTCATCATTTAGTAGATTTGATACTACCCATTGACTCTAAAATTTTATTTGCACAAAGTATGTTGCGCAAGTAACCAAGGCATGGCTACTCACTTGAGAAGAACTTAGTTTAAACACAAGCCAAGAGCCTGATTGATCTAAAATTTCTGAGGGCCTTCTTTGTAATCCTGGACATAAACTGACAACAACATCACAACTCATTACCCAAGAATATGTTTTACAAATAATATAAATAAGACATTTATTCCTTCAAGAAATACAGCTCATATTTTGGAGTTAACCAACTTTAATACGGAAAATTATTAATGGGTATAGTTGTTTTTTTCAGATTTAAAAAGGTGAATATGATTAATATCTCTGACTGTACTTTGGTCATGTAGTAAAATTAGAACACGTATCTAGCAATTAATTCATAGTGTCATAAATACAAATTTCACATCACCAGTTTATTCCCTAAAGAGCAAGAATATACGAAGTCCTCAAAGAATATTAATAATAAAAAGATAAAAAAGTTCATCAATATTTAACTATAACTGTTGCCATGGAAGAGGCTTTGTATCAAACCCCTCTTCTGGATCACTACCTGCTTCATATCCTAAACTCACACAAACGAATTCTGTGTTTGCTTTTACTATGATAGAGAAATAATAATAAATGATTCCAGCACTGTAAATATTCAATAAAAATGATTTTAAAGAAAAATATATAGTGACATTTTATTAGAATATATATAAAGGAGAAGCAATAAGAGTTTATAAATAGATACAGATATGTTTTTGTATTTGACCTTGAGGTAAATGTTTTTATGATTTAAATTTTAGTTTTTAGAACTAGTTGTCAAAGTATGTTAAAGCTTTTCCACACTTCTATGCAATTACCTGTAGTGTAATAGCTTTGTCATACCCCCTGAAAGGTTTTCTTTAATTTTTAATACTAATGAGAATACTTGTAAATTTAGCTAAATGTTTTTCTTATTTACTCTTTGCCAGAAAATCCAGAATATAAGAAAAAATAATCCATAACTACAAAATTTAAAAATTTATGATATTGAAATCAAGTATAGGAGACAAAACCACAATAATATGAGGAACATGTACAAATTGCCATGAAAATTATATCATATCTCACAGGATTTAGAAGGTGATAACTTCTCCCACATCAGGGTTTTCACTGAGGGTTCAAATTTAAAGATGCCCTTTGAGTAAGACATAAAACAATGGACCAGATTTTACTCAGTGAAGACTGGGCATTCCTGGCTGAACAAATAGGTGAGTAAAGCCACAGGAGCATTACATGGGTTAAGATTTACTGGGTTATATCAAGAAGATGTTAAAGTCAACTTTTCTGATTTTTAGAATAAATTTCAGGTAGTAAGGAGGTAAGACTCAAAAGATAGTAGGACCAGGTTATAAAGGTTTGGATTCAGCAGAATTGGGATATATATACATACACACAAACACACACACACACACACGTATATATACATACACATACATATATATATATATATATATATATATACACACACACACATATATAGTCATTTAAGTTTGAATTTGTAAAATAGATTTGGAGGAAACCAAGAGACACAGGAAAATGGAGAGCAATCTGCAGACTACAATAATACTTTTATATTAACCATCTGTGGAGTGGGTGGAAGGAAAAATCCCACCAAAAGATGAAGATGATTCTCTGTCAAAATGAAAAGAAAGGGAAAAAAAGATGATAATAGATCATTTATCATAAGAGGGCACAGTAATATTAAATTAGTTGAAATGCAAGTGAAGGTGGCTGACATATTTTTGGTAGGGTCAACTATTCTTTCTAATAGGTGATATAGTGCTTATAAGTGTGTGTGTGTGTGTGTGTGTGTGTGTGTGTGTGTATGTGTGTGTGTGTATGTGTTTGTATGGGGCTTACATCTGTGATTTTTAGTTATTTTTGTATTGATGTGCATAAATATGAAGATATATTAAAATTCATGCCTCAGTATTGCTTTTTTATCACTCTTCACATGATTTGATGTTTTTTAAAATAAGTTTTTTCTTAAAAGTTTATTATATGTATCATATTAAAAACAGATGTCAACATACTGCATTCTCTCTACGTTTTTTGTTGAAGCCTCCATAAGCTACTTCTGGCAGTAGGGATGTGGTAGGAAATGGGTGGAAAGAAAGGATCTCTGTCTCCCAGCCACCTTCCCAGTCAACCAGAGGAAAACTCACTTTGTATATTTATACAATGAGACTCTCTAAGTTTTCCTTTGTACACAAAGATGTGTGACTTAAAAATAAAAAATTAGCAAACTAAAACTTGGAAAACTATTGGTAACAGGGTTTCTTTCAGGTAAAAATTGGAAATCTTCAAAAATACTGGGTAATAATTACCTAAAAAGATTAGGTAACAACTATTTAACAATTTTAAGTAAATCTCATCCACATGCAAGAGAACTGTTCAGAAAAACACAATAGTTTAAACCAAAAGAAACGGAATTACTGAAAATTATTATTGTTGTTGGAAATGCCAGGCAGAATTATGCCAGGCTATTCTTTCATCCTGACCCAAAATATCAGAGTGACCTTCTACAAAGGTTAGTGCAAGGATGAGGACCATTCCAAGCCTCCCTGACCAACCAGATGATGGTAGAACTGCCTGTAGAGGTTGCTATCTTTGTGCAACTCAGGCTGGCCTGCCCCCAAAGGAGCTATTATATTATCCCCACAGCAGATCATACAACCAAGCTGCTTTGTGTGCACATCACTTCAAACAGTCCACTTGCTCATAATTATTCTAGGGCTCATGGGTTTATGTCACAATGCAGAGTTGAATCAAAGTAGTTCTGTAAAGTGATTTTTACACTTACTCCTACTGGGGCCTAATTAAATACCATGACTCTACAAAGGATATACCATAATAAAGAACAAGGTAGGCTAGTGCTGTGAGTGACAGTGCTAAACAAACATCTGTAGGCATATTCATAAACCACAAGGCTAAGGTTTTCTTATTAACCACTCATAGGTCTATACTATTAAAACATATAAAGAATTTTCATTTCTTTATATAATCTCCTCAACCAAACATTTGTTTGACACTAAAATATTTTGTACAAATATACCAATTGTGATTATTTATTGATTTTATTTTCACAGCATGCCTATGACAATTTCTGAGTATTTTATCTTTACTATTTCACTGATTCAGAGCATGTATATTTAAATCAAGAATGCTGTTAATAGGGAAAACTATAAATATCACAAAACTAAAGAGAAAACACTTGAGAAAATATCAAGAAATATAGAATATCAATGTAGTTTCATTAATAATGACTAAAGATTGAAGATGTGTTATTTAAGATTGTATTGACTACAAGACATCAAACTGAACAGGTATTTTGAACAAAGCAGTGTTTGGATTTACAGTAATAAACACATGTAAATGTTAGGGATTGATGTCCTGTCAACAGGTGCTACGATATTTTTAAATTTTATCTTACTTAGAAGCAATGCATACACATAAACACCATTTCTTAAATTTTCACAACTTATACTAAACATATCAATTTCTGTAATTCTCCTGTTCCCCATAATTCATGTAACATTTAACATTAAGGGTTTTTTTTTAATATGCTATTTTCAAGTTCTCCTTCTCTCCTTTGGAATCTATACTACCAAATATTCTCTTATGAACATCTGTACTACCATCTACTGGAAAGGTAAGTATATATCAGCAATCATATTCTTATCAACTATTCAAAACAGAATACAACTAATTTGAAAAAATGTAAAACAACATTACTTTTTATAATCGAAATATGTCAAATAATAATACTAATACTACACTAATAATAAATGATTGCACATACATATAATACTTTAAACACATACATATATAGTACATGTACTGTGTATCAATTTTGCATGTGTGCGCCAATCATTAAAATTCTGAATTAAATTATATAATTATATAGCACTTACTGATCACTGAATCTTTCATCTTTATCATAATTTCACTATTAGTTTTTAAGTACTTTTTGAATGTAGAGGTCAAATGAAGTTTGGGTATAGTGAATTAACCTTTCACCTGCCAACATTCATATACTTTTCTTTCCTTAATGGCGTATTAACAAAAAAAGTACTCAAATTGTTGATGAGTGTCAATAAAGCACCTAGATGAAATTCAGAAATGCAAAATAGAGAATTATATTTGGAAGTCAAGATAGGCAGATAAATGGCTCATTTTCGTGGACCTCTAAACTTTATGTATACGTGTATATGTGCACTATGGTGGCTAAGTGTCCGTATCAGGGAGCACAGAACATGCACAAATATTTTATCCTCAGAAATCCAGGCTCATATTCTGACTCCTGCTGAAGGAATTAATTGTTAACTGTTAAAACATGAACAGTTTAATTCACAATTCTGACACCCAGAAGCATACATATCAGGATTTTTGAGAACATCAGAGATAATTTATATAAAGTTCCCATTAGCTATTCTTATAATACAGACTAATTAGCAAAACTTCTGGATGATAGTTAACAAATACATCACAAATTTCTTTGGATTTATTTTGCAGTGTTTATGACACTCCTTGATCAACCAATATATGCTAATAATTGTGATTAAGTTCAAAGAAGTATTTAAGTAAGGAATGAATTGGTTCATTTGTTTGAAATATAAGAGAAAATCAAAGTTAATTATTGTTCTTAACATATACATTCAATGAGATGATGTACGTGCGGTATGTATACTTCTTTTGGTTCCAGCAAGAGATTTTGTGAATATTGCAGTAAAATATAAAAGCTAGACACCAAAAATATGAAATGAATTTCATATGGATGGAAATTAGTTTCAATCATTAAAGACTATTCCAATAAAATGTCAGGAAAATGAAGTCAAAAATTTTATTATTGTTATTGTTAGTGTTGTTTGTTATTGCTTGTTAAGTAAGATTTAGTAAAAAAATAATCAACATACATTTGAATTTAGAATTGATTTACAAGACATTGCTTCTACTGGGTAAGTAGAAATGGATATTTACTCAAACTATAGAAATGTTAAAAAGAAGCTACTTAAAGTCAGGTGTATTTAAAGATCTCATTAATTTTACTCAAATACACAGTACAATATAGTTGGAAATCAACATTTAATTATTTTGGTTAAATTTCACAATAAAGGTATACTCTCAAATTATAGATTCCATATTCTCCTTAATTAGGACTTAAAATAGTGTAATAGAAAAGAAAAATTGTTTTGCTATAAAGTTTAGCTACTGAGGTTGGCAAATAATAACATAAATATGTTGATTTAGAATTATTTACTAGAACAATGGCATCCATATATCTACAGTCATTATAATTTTATGAGCTCCTCTGACTGGTATTGAATGCTTTAAAAGTGTTCCAATAAATGAAAAAATCACATTTATATGTTTTTCACCAAGTATTTTTATTCTACTTTGCAATAAATAAATCTTGAGAAAATAATTTTTAAAAGGCAATTCATATGAAACTCCAAAAATTAATCAAATTTTAAATTCATGTAAGACATTAAAGCAGTATGCACTACTTCCAAAAAATAATGCAAAGTCAAAAAAGATAAGGCTGAGTGAGGTGGCTCATGCCTGTAATCCTAGCACTCTGGGAGGCTGAGGCAGGAGGATTAGAGACCAGCCTGAGCAAGAGAGAGGGCCTGTTTGTGCTAAAATTAGAAAAAATTACCTGGGCGTGGTCCCAGATACCCGGGAGGCTGAGTCAGGAGGATTGCTTGAGCCCAGGGGTTTGAAGTTGCTGTGAGCTAGGCTGACACCACAGCATTCTAGCCTGGGCAACAAAGTGAGAGTGTGTCTCAAAAAAAAAAAAAATAATAATAATGATAATTATATATATATATATAAAATCATTAAAAAATGATGATATATTGTTATAATCCTCAAAATCATCTTTTATAAAACCATTATTCATATAAGCAAAAATTAAAAATTATATTTTAAACAAAGACACATTATCTCCTGTGGTGTATGCATTACAGTTAGTGTCAAACTATGTTAAATAAATATACTTTTGTGAACTTTGCCCATTCAATTTTAACAATATCACTCATCTAAGAAGTACTATTTTATAGTTTTATATGCTTTATAAAAACACATTTACCAAATCTTTACACACATGCATTTTATGGTTCTTGCCTACATACTCAAACTTTCTTCCCTATCACTTATTTTTGTTCTAGATTCCCAATCATCTTTGATTTCTGTAATTTATCTAATAAAAAAATTTAAAGAATAGATATGACCAAATGTGAATATGTACATAGGACACACAGATGACATTTCAATGATTATTTAAATTCTCCAAAGGAACTTCACTTTTCCAAAGTGATAACATGTGAATTATATTTACCTTTATTTATTTTTACAATTAAATATGAAATCATATGCAAATAATGTAGCAGAGTTCTTACCTAATAATAGTTATGATAAACATTTTAGTTTTACCCTTTCTTGCCTGAGAGAAAATTATCTGGATGTTTTGCTAAATGATTCAAACAACTGTTCTCTATTTAATTGTACACCTCCCTCTACCACTCATGGAATATTAAAAAAAGAATGGGGAATGATCGCAACATTTGGGGATCTTTTTGTCTCAGAAAATCAGTGAAGAAATTTTACAAGCAGTAAGTCATAGTTAAAGAGTATTCATACTCTCAATCTTAAAATTATTGTTTCAGTTATAAAACTTTTTCATATGAAGGATCTAAATAATATTGGTTCATGTTAAACTAAGTTTATCCTTGGGAATATAAATACGCACACACATGCACACACAAAAATATATATGTATGTATATTTATGTATACATATTTCCCCATGTCAATACCAAACTCAAATAAATTGTTTATATATTCATAGTTTTTTTTTTATTTGAGCATCCGAAGAAGCAGACCTCTACATGTATAGGTTTAGTTTACCTGATGAATTATTCTAATAGTAACACAACAATAAATCAGAAAAGCGCTAAATTTGAGGCTTGACCATATGTTTAATATGACCACATATTGGTGTGTGTATGTATTTTTGTTTTCATTTTATATTTGAATCTTATCTTTGATTATCCTAAGCATAGAAATGGTAGTTTTGTGATCATACACCCTTAATTGAAAGAAATACGGTCAAAATTTCCACAATTATCATCCAGTTCTACTGTGAGAAAATTAGTTTCTGGTGCTCACCCATGGGAGGTAAACATCTTTCTTCCAGAACACTGGGGTTCAATTTCTGTTACCTCTTCTCATACAGTAAATGACACTCAGGTGCCTGATAGAGTTCATTTGCCTCTTAGGTATACCATATTCACTGAAGCATCACACAATAATATTAACTTGGATTGTAAACTCAATGAAGCAGTACATACCATTCCCAGTTCTATGCTATGCATACCACCTAATTCACTATCTAAAACTGTGCTTTCAGTTTGAATATTGCCCAAGAAAAATAATTAGTTTTATAAGAACATAGGTGGAAAATAATGACCAATAACATTCAAAATTAAGGTATACATTACAGTTTTTCTTATCAGTTGTATACCTGGTGTATTTCTAATCTGATCTAGCTTATTATCTTTCTTTCTCTGAGCATTTTTTTGCCCCACCCCTGCTTTTTTTTTTAATTTGATAGTTTTTTTTATTTAAAAAAAATTTTTTTTTACACTTCTGCTCTAAAATCCCTATAGTTGATTTTGTTTCCAACCATCCTTTACTTTTCTTTTTAGTCAGCAAAAGAAAACTGAAATAAGAAAATTGCCATCATGATAAAATTAGCTTTTCATCCCATAAGCTTCCCTCCTATGCCCTCTTCCTGCCTCAGCTGGAAAAAAAATCATAGTACTAGAATTTATTTTTGCTTTCCAAAGAAAACAATCTATTTCCAGAAAAACATATGTCATATTTTAATCCCCATTCCTGTATCTGTACAAAATATGTTAAAGAAAGAAATATGAAAAAAGAAAAGATCAGCAAACCAATAAATATAGATTTTTATTTTATAAAAGTCTTCAAATGGTTTCAGTAAAACTAATGAAATGTACATAACATTTGTGTGTGTGTGTGTGTGTGTGTGTGTGTGTGTGTTTATGTGTTGAAGACAATAAGTAAGGTAAAAACGTCATCATAAAATGTCCTGAGTTTCTCTTGGGAACTGTTGAGTAGATATTGTATATCTTTTTGTCTAGCTTTTTCTACCATGCTAGAATCTTCTTCACATCTCTCAAAAATTATTGCCCAATATTGATAACACATTCATTTTTAAGACCATTCTGAATGTAGAGGAGTTCCATGGTTCACATACAGATGTACAGCAAGATAACTTGGAAATTAGTTTGAAAGTAATAAGTAGAAATGGAAAAATTATTTCTTAGAAGTTGAATGGAGAGAGTAAAAAAGATTAATAATCAGTACAGAAATGAAAGTAAGTATTTAGACAAAAAGGGAAGAGAGGAAGGGAAGAAATGGAGAGGAGACGACAAAGATGAATGGATTTGGCACATGGTTGTTACAGTTTCTCTTTGAGGTACAATCTCAGGTTGTATTAACATAAGTGGCTTCTACATCTTCATCAACAATAGTTCATTTTATGTTAGAATGCTCTGTTAGAAGTTATTTCTTGGCAGGAGGATCACTTGAGGCCAGGAGTTTGAGACCAGCCTAGGCAACATAGTCAGACTCTGTCTCTACCCAAAATAAATAAATAAATACATACATAAAAATTAAAAATAACAAAGAAGTTATGTCTTATATTACTTTGAAATCTGCAAATTCTTCTGTTGCAGCTGTGTTTTCCTCCTGCATCTTGCTAGTTAATGTGTTGTCCTAGGACCATCAGTGGTGGCATCACCTGGGAGATTGTTGGAGCAGCAGACACTCAAGCTCCACCTGGACTTACTGAATTTGAATTTGCAATTGACAAGATCATGAATAATTTGTATACACTTATGCTTGAGAAGCACCCATATATATGTTTTAAAATTCAGAAATCAAACAAACATATAAAAATTCTTTTATGAACAAAAGCAAAATCTTAGGTCCTATCAGCTGACAAAATTTACCCCCTCTTGGCTAAGGGGACCCCAGAAATACCCTAAAACTGAGTTACTGGCCATGAGGATAGACAGACATGCCTCATCATGCCCCCTCCCTTGGGGGCATATCTCCCTTGGAGATATCCTTTAACTCATTAACAGGCTTAAGGCTATGCAAGTCAAAGCTTAAACCACATCTGCAGGTCATCAGTATACTTAACAGATCACTAGAATCTGAGTATATGTCTGGTATATGTTCAGTGGCTTGTATCTGATTAACAGACGGCCTTACCTCAACTTAAAACATCCCAAGCCTTTAGACAAAACTTCATTTTTTTTAATCAAATACAAAGAATTTTTAAACCCATTTATAACCTGTAATGCCCTCTTTGAGATGTCCTGCCTTTTCAGGCCAAACCAATGTATGTCTTCCATGTATTGATATATGACTTTATGTGTAATGCTTGTCTCCCTGAAATGTGCAAAAACAAACTGTAACCCAACCACTGCAAAACCACTTGCTCAAAGCTTCTTCAGCATGGCTCTCCGGGCCATGCTTGCACATATTCTGTCAGAATAAACCTCTTTAAATTATTTTACAGAGCTTGGGTTCTTTTCCATTGACGCTTTAAACTATATGGAATTTCAAACCAGGATGACTGAGTGCGGACGATATCCTTGAGTGTTTGCATAAATTTTACACTAGGACTTTAAGATTCTAACAGAGCAAACTACAGAGAGCGGCAGGAAGACTTCGCAGGCATAGAGAATACAGGAAAGACTATTGGAGACTGACTACACTTTCTAGTCAAGGTAGGAATGGCAGTGTAATACATGGTTCCATCTGAAAAGCTCTGAAACAAATATTAGTTGAGATTTTACTGGAGGTGTAGAGAATCACTTATTACCCTGCATTTCTTATGTATCATGTGGGAGTACATTGAGCCATGAAAAACATCTTAGATTACAGCAAGGTGTCTTTCCTGAGCCCTAATAGGAGTAGGAGGGAAACAGATTGAACAGTTAATCCTGTAGGCATCAATTTGTAAGAGGTGATAAACATGTCTTTTGTTTGTGGGGTTTTTGTTGTTATTATTGTGTTTGGGTTTTATTGGGTAATATGGGAAGCATGTGAACAGTGAAGGAGTGTGGCACACCTTCACTGTCACCAAGGTGTTTTTCTGAGCTCTCCCGGACAGAATGGGTGAAAAAGAGACTTTTATTTTTCCCCCACAAAACCATTATGAAATTCAACACCATTGCATAATGGTTCATAAAATGTCACCAAACTCTTAGTAAAACAATTCTAAGTTTATTGCTTACCACAGTGAGTAAACACATATTTATGTTTATGTTTTTTTTTATTTTATCCTGATGATAAATGCAAGGTTTCTGAATTAGAGGAAGACCAATTATTTACTTAAAAAATGTCTTAGCACTATTTGCTCATGCTCCATTTTCCTTCATGGAGCAAAGAGGTGAGAGCCAGATGTACCCTGCATGTGTGTGTGGACAGAGATGGGATGGAGGAACTATACTATAGTAGAAGAACCCAAAATTATGAAATTGGAAGCTTCTACAGGTGTTGACAAAAACATCCCTCCTTCCCTCTAGAGAGAGTGTGGCCTTATCCTTTTCTCTGTAACATAAACAAATCTTCTGTTTTGGAGAGAAGGGCAAAGTCCCCTACTTACTCACAGTCTTTTGGAGTGTAATGAATGGCTCTGGGTTTTATTACCCTTCAAAATGTAAACACATAGCTCTAGATCTACCACTTCAACATATGAGGAGTTAATGGTTTTAGGAAAAAAGAGACATTCTCTTAGAGCATGTCAATTTTCTTTAGTAGAAAGCCCTGAATGTGAAGAAAAATAAAAATATTTACATTATTTCTCAAGAAGAGATCACTGCCTCTAGACTATCTTAGTAATATCTCTGAGGAGCAATAGCACAGTTGTGATATTTATTAAGACTTTGAAGTCTGATTTATGGTGGGTCTTTCAATGTAGGGGCCCAATTACGATAGAGTAAGAATCAAGATGTAATCGTTTAGAATTGGTAAAAACAGGCAGTCAAGGATTTGAGGCAAGAAATCAAAAGAATCCTAAGGTATAAATTGTTGTTTGATGTTTCCTATTGAAGAGCCGATGTGTCTTTCAGAAAGTTCCTGGAATGAAATTATAATATTCAGAAATTTTATCTTCCTGGGCAAGAATTTCCTAACATAATAGTGTTATATTTGTCAGATTTATTCTGAAATTGTCAGTTCTTGGTGCACTCATTGCGGAAGAATGACCAGGCAGGCCAAAGTTAAGCAAGCACGAAAATGCGGTTTATAGAGGAGAGAAACATAGGATTATAGGGCAAGAGCAAGATATAGATTTACAGAGCATGGTATATAATAGCCACAGATGACGACCAGACACATTGTCACAGCAGGGCAAGCAAAAGGAAGGGCAAAGAAAGAGGTTGGCTGTGTTCTGCATCTTATTTTATAGTGCCTGGATAGGGACCTCCCTCATGGTTCAGAGGTCACCATGGAACCACTTTGGTTGGATAGTTGGGGGTCACATGACCTGAGCCTTAACTATGCATGTGGGTTCTAGGTCACTTTCCAGACTTCATGGTACCCATGCTTCTTGGCCTATGGGCTAAAGAGTCTTCTGCATTCTTTTGCAGCTGGTGTGGCAAGTTCTGATTGGTAGATTCATAAAGTATTCCTTCCTCCCCCAGGTATAGAAAATTAGGGTAGGGCAGGATCAAGATGGGGGTAAGCACCCACTTTCATCCCTAGGAGACCCAGAATCCCTCAGTATCTACCTAATATATTGATGAAGACAATAGAATAGTAATTTATGTTAATATAAACTATAAGCTGTGTAGATTTTTTGATTGTTAATTCTTAGCACATTTTACGTGTCTTTGGTGTAGAGATAGCCAATCATACCTCAGTTCCCACAGCCACTTCACACCCCAGCATTTCCTGTCCATTGGCTGATGTCTCTTAATGGGAATCTCTGCATCTCGTGAAATAGCAAATACTTGAGCTGGGTAAGACATCAGCACCGGGAGCCTGTAACAGGAAAAAAATAGGAGCCTATTTATACGTCACTCCCACACTTGGAGAAACTTCAAAATACTTAGTATCAGTGTTGTGGGGGATGGGTGTCAGAGAAGGCTCTGAAGTCCTGCACGAAGTATCAGAAGCTAAGACCCTTCATAATTTGAGCATCAATATAAAATGAGTTTCTGTTCACCTGGAGGCCGGTAAGTTTATTTAAGACCTGGCATGTTTAGGTTTCATTACTGGTTTTTGAAGAAGTGATTAATTTTGTTGCAGTTAATACATATTTCTCATCTACACTAAATTTCTCTAAGTAATATTTAAGAAAATATACATAACTTTTTTCTATTAGTAAAACCTCAGTATAATTTTTTGAAAGAATATTTCTTTCATATTTCTTATATTTCCCTTAATGCTAATAAATGGGACTATGTCACCAAATGATATGCTATAAAATTATGCAAAGGAAAATCATTTTTAAAATGTACATGAAAATGCTATAGAGGGGATCATAGAAATAGCATATTCTTGTCAAGTATTTTTAAAGTACAAATAGAAACACAAGCGTATGTGCAACATAATCATTTCACAATCCAAAACCATGATTAATTTGTTGTTTGTAAAACCTATTTGGATTTGTAAATAAAATTGGATTATCAAGCCATGAATCAGATTAGGAAAGTGAAAACAAAGCAGTTAAGTAGATGTTTCTGTAAAGTTTTAAGCTTTTAAGCAAGTAGCAAAGATTATTTGTAGATAGCTCAACTTGTGCATTAGTAGAGGATAGCAGGTTTTGCAAATCCATAATCCTGTGATATGCTCCATGAAAACGAGGATTCAGGAGAAGTGACTTTAGGAAGGCATGAGCTATGGAAATTCCTGAAATGAAGAAACCTCTCTAAACCCTGTTTAACTCACTGTTTGCCGAACTTAATTAGCCATTGAATTCTTTACTTTATATATCTTTTAATACAGAAGAACTAACACAAAAGCTTTTCGTGGTGTATGAGTTTAATCTTCACTGTGACATACTCCATCGTGAATTTGAATAGTAGTGCCTTGCTATGTAAAAGGTGGCCCAGGAGCATCGGAATCACTTGGGACATTGTTAGAAATACTAAGTATATTGTCCTGACAAACTGAATAAGAATTTAAGTTTTATAAGATCCCGAAGTAATTTATAAGCATATTGAAGTGATAGAAGCATGAAGGAGCTGAGGAAATTTCACCCCAAAACATGAATATTTTGGATTGTGAAGGCCCTTAGAGATCAACAGGCATTGGTAGGGGCTTTCTGTCTGCATAAACCAGATGCACCCATAAAAAAGAACAATCGACTTCCCTTCCCTTCCCTGTTATCTCACTATATTGCAGGAAAGAAGATCGAGAATGTAACCAGAACTGGCCCAAATAATTTTACATATAATACTGATCTCCCTGGTTAATTTAATTTGCAAAGAGAATTAATTATTTGCAAGTCAATTTGTTTCCCCCATTCATTCATCCTCCCTAGCAACCATTTATTGCCCTTAAACAGAATTACTTACATTCCTCATCTCCCCCTTCCCTCTAAAAGGAGGGTATATAAATTTCTGGACCCCGTTGGGATATTGGGTAATCACTCTGTGATTCTTCCTATATGCACAGTAAATAAACCTCTTTCTCTTACTAATCTGCCTTAATTGTGGATGGATCTTTCAACAAACTTTCCAGGTCAATGAGCAAGTTTCCCGTTGCCCCCACAAGCAATAGTATAGCACATTGATTTTCAACCATGGCTGAATATTAGAATAATTTGTAAATATTTTTCTCATATCACTGCGCTGACACTACACTACAAAGCTTCTGCTGTGTTTTTAGGAGGACCCCAGGCATTTTGCTGAGAGCTCACTAGATAATTCCAATCTGCAGCTAGATTTGAGAACTGTGGGTGAAGAATAAAACAACCTCTAAAGAAGCATCAATAAGGAGTCTTTCCTGTCTCAGTTAACAGGAACTTTATGTTTATATTAGGTTATGTCAAAACCTTGGAGTCATATTTGACTTTTTACATTTTTTACACACCACATTCAGTGCACAAATCTTATAGGCAATGGACCTGCTTTCAGTCCAGGTGGAGAATCAGGAACTAGTTTTAACATCACATTTGTAAAAAACCAAACAATTACAATTAGAAAAAAGGACAAAAATAAGAAATGACAGTTGTCAAGATACCAGATGTTGAGGAAGGACAATGATCCTGAGAATGGGAAACAAATTGGGGTAAAACCTACAAGGATCCAGAATTACTGACTAGGAAGGGTTTCTAAGCCATAGCTCAGGAAGTCAAACTCTTGCACTGAGTTTTCTAAAATATCTGTTGCCATTTTCTCAATTCTACACACACCATCCTTTTGCAAAACAGGTTCTGTCTATTACTTCAATAAAAGAAAACTCACTTCTATGTAACTAAATCCATTTAGAATTTTTCTTTCTTGTGCTTGAACCCAGAAGCTTTCTACAATTTTAGTACTTCTCTTTCTTTTAACTGTTTATCTTTATTAACACCCAACACTCCTAGTTTTTTCCTCATGAAATTTTTTCTTCCCTTTGAAGTTTCATTTTCCTCTTTAATGTAATTAAAATCTCTGTTACTCCATTTAAACTAGTAGTCCTCATTTTATCAATGATTTCAATTCCAGTTATACAGAGATAATTTTCTACTGTGTATCTCCAGCCTAACTCTCTGTTTTTCTTATTTCTTATTTCCTTTTAAATAATTCAAACTTAACGTGTTCACAGCTAAAAATGGGGCTCTTTTTCCAGCCCAGTTCCATAATGTTTCCATCCTTTTCTTGAATGTGAACCAACCTGCATCCACTTCAGGAAAAAATAACACAGAAATTATGCTTGACACCTCCCTTTTCATCAAACCTTATGTCAAATATTTATGGCAGTTTTACCTCCTAAATAGTTTACAAATTGATCCCTATTTCTATACCTGCAACAGCACATAACTTCTAACTATTGAAGTTTTTCACTTTGAAGACCGCAGTAGACTGCGAAGTAGCCTCCATAAACCCACTTTTCCTTCATTCAAATCCATTTTCTATACAGTAGATAAAGTTTGTTTCTTTCCTCGTTTTTCTTAAATAATAATCTCAGATGCTACGCCCTGATTAAAACTTCGTAGTCATTCTCATTGCTCTAAGAATATAAACACAATTTTGTTGTAATTAAGAAAGCTCTCATGACTTTGCTTCTACTAATCCTTCCAAAGTCATTTGTATCAAGTGCCCCCTCACTCTCTTCACCTGAGCCACAAGCCTACAATGTTATTTCCTCTACTCTGCACAGGTAACTCATCTTCATCCTCCTTATTTAACACAAATAGTGATTACTCCATTAAACTTTCTTCCATCTCTCTGGCCAGGTGACATTTGCCTATTACATGTACTCAAAGCTCAGTATACCTCTTTCTCATAATACATCACAATTGCATGCTTATATTTGTTCGAATGCTGTTCTTGCTTCTACTTTCCTTTTTTTTCTTTTTCTCTTTCTTTCTTTCTTTTTTCTTAAAAAAATAATGTCTGTTTCCTCCACTGGACTTTAAGTTTCATGAGGAGTAATTCTGTGTCTGTTTCTGCTCGCCATTACGTCTCTCTGCCTCCTATTGTGCTTGACGTAGACACTCAATAGTTGTTGAATGAATGAAAAAATAAATAAATGGATGAGCATACAGGCCGAGACAAGAGGCAGTAACTTAAATTACACATTTTTCAAGGCTCATATAATCTCTTGTATTTGTTTTGAAGGATTGAAAATGCTCCTTTGTGTATACTACTGGAAAGATGGAGTACTCACATAGATTCCTGTGTACCACACCTGCAATTCATCTGTCTTCCCTGATTGAAAGCAACACTGGAAGCTCTGAGTGTCTGAGGACAGTTAAAGCTCTATATTTTGTGTAAGTTCTGGCAAAGGAAACTTTTATAAGCTCTTTTTCTCTCTCAGGTAGGTGTGCTCTTTTGAGATCAGCATCACGGAGCCCTGGAACCATAAAGCAGTGAATTCTGGAAAGGGAGTTTGACCATTAGAAATCTGAATTTGTGAAGAGACATTGGACATCAGGCAATGCGATAGTTCCTGATTATTCTTTGTCTTATTCCATTTAGGCTGATATAACAAAAAGCCTCAGATTGAGTGGCTTACACACAGCAGAAATTTATTTCTCACAGTTGTGGAGGCTGGAAGTCTGATGTCAAAGCACTGGCATATTCAGTGTCTGGTAAGGACTTGCTTCCTGGTTCATAGAAAGCTGTCCTTTCATAGTGTCCTCACATGACAGAAGGGGCAAGAGATCTCTCTGGGGCCCTTTTCATAAGGGCACTAATTGTGTTCATGAGGACAGGACACTCAGGACCTAATCACCTACCAAAGATCTCTTACATGGGGGCTAGAATTTCAAAGTGCAAATTTTAGGGGACCCACACATTCAGATTATAGTTCCCTTCCTCTCATGAAGGGAAAAAAGGATCTAAAAGTGTGAACTGCGATACCCTGAGCACTGAGGCTAAAAGATAAGGCATATGGTGTTTGCAGAGAGGCTTTCTCCAAATATGTCAGCAGGGGGCTTTTAATGGGTTTCTTACATTCACTGCCTTAAGATGGACATACGCTTTCACACTCAAATGTTCTCCAGCCTGCTACTACTGACAGCACTCCAACAACCAAGACACCAAAAACTGGAATAATAATAACAGAAGGTAAGTTGGAATCAACAGAACAAATAATCAGAGGAATGGAGTTTTTATAAAAGAAAGATAAGCAATACAACAGAGAAGTAATAAAAGCAGTAAAGAAATAAAATGAATTATAACACAGAAAGGGGTTTGCAGCAAAACATAACAACCTTATTTTCTACTTTAAATAATTCAATTGATAAATTGAAACAAGGAACAAACACTGATGAAACCCAAATTAGTGCCCTAGAAGTTCAAAAGAAGAAAAATTTTAAAGCACAAAGCAAATAAATAAATGAATAGTGATAAAATGTCATAGTGAAGAAAAATGTAAGTGACATGATAGATAGATTCAGAAGATGTGAAGATTTAACATGTGAGTGATTATACTTTTAGGAAGAGAAAAACAATTGGATGGAGAATAATTAATAATTAAATAGAATAAGACTGGTAGAATAGCATATGTCTGAGCAAACCTGAATGTGTAGTTTAAAAGTTTTCAAGTACTTTCAGGTAAATATAGTAATAAAAGACACTTACTTAAAGATGTTAATATTCAAAATGAATAACAACTGGTCATACTAAGGCTTTAACCAATAGGAACAGATGCCAGCTAAAATAAGCAATGGCTTTGTAAGTATACATGGTAATATTCTCCACTGAATTAAAATCTTCTTATTCAAATTCCTGATTTCTTTCAAGAATTTAAATATAAAGAGTTACTTATAGAAGAAAATTATTTACTTTATGTCAGAAGTCTCATCTATAACAAGACAGAAGAGACAACTCCACTCAACTGAGAGAAAAGGGCTGTAAATGCCAAAGTGTTTACCAAGTCAAAGTTATCATTTATCTGTCAGGGCAAAAATGTTTTAAGCAAGGTCGAAAAGGTTTTTTCTTTTTTTATTACAGAATTTCCGAGACCCTTACTATTCTAATTTGAATAATAAAAATGCAAGAAGCATATATGATGTATAGCATGTCACAGGATTATTTGACTATAGAGAAGGTGTATTTTGAATAATATTCTTTGGGTTAGTGTTCTGGAAAATATATTTTAGGAAATGCTAAGTGAGATTTTACAATTTTTGTTAAAGGGAAATTAGAATGTTGACATTAGAATTTCTGGACACATTAAAAGAGGTTCTGAAGAAAAGTTCCATATATTTATTGCTGCTTATTCTGGGCAGGCTAAAACATTTTTAACAATCTCTTTTATGATGAAGATTAATTTTGGAGAGTTCAGTTTCCTTCACTTAAACTATGATAGGGAAAAAAGAGATGATTTCCATAAGCAAAGAAAAAAATCTATTACATAGTAAACTGTTCATAATAAATTTTGAAATCAAGTTCATTTCATGTCACTATTATGTAAAATGATTTGGGGCTGCTCTTTTTTTATCCTGATAGCTTAGCTTACGCATGGTGAATAGATGACACACAGTATCTTTGAATGAGTCATTGAATGAATAAACAAATACGTAAATGTAGTATTTGAGATGAGTAACAATAATCCAAATTATAAATTTTTTAATTTATATGCTAATTTTTCAAACTATCTCTACTTTAATGACTCAAAGAAGTTCTTCTTTATGTATTGCTAGGGAGATGGAAACCAAAACCAAATGTAGGTTGTGGTCAATATTTTTTTATATAAGTGGCTACATATTATCTTTTCAATGATCTTGTAATCTTTGGCACTATCTGAATGTTATAAATTTCACCTCTCTAGGAACTTGGACTAGACATGTGACTTAAGTCTTGCAATCATATGCATACACTTGAGAATCCCCTTTAGGAGTGAGGCATATGAGTAAAGCTATCACATTGCTTTCCTGGGAGGTGGCAGAGACAATTTGTTCTTGGAGGAATCAGTAGTTGAAAAATTTAAACCTAAATAGTAGTGTCTACCATGATGGCAGAAACAGTTGTTCCAGTCAAATCTTGCTCCTGGGTTTTATTGTTTTGGGCTGTCCTCATGATGGAAATAGCACTGCTTTTTGTTGTGACCTTACAATTAGTCATTGTTACAAATGTAGTCTTGACTCTCCCTGGGTCTCAAAAGTATTTTGTTTATCACTTATTATTCTTTAATTCATGTATTCGTTTTCTACTTAAACTAGAAGAATTGATTGTGTTGTTTTGCATATAAAGAAAAATTCACACAGGCTGCCAATCTCTAGACTGTCATCCTGATCCTGACATTTCTATATCTTGGCACATCCCTTTTGGCATCTCCTAAGATCTCATGCTCACCCATTCAAATGGGGTACGTGGGATCTAATGACATTAAACAAGTGGGACTTCCTTCCTTTAATAAATATTTGTGGATACCTAGCTTCGCTATTGACTAACTGGGTGACCCTGATGAAATTATTTAATTTTTCTGTACCATCTTTTTACTATGTGACCTTAAAGAAAGGCAAAAAAATATATATTTATAGGCTTAAGTGGAACAGGGGTTTCTAAAATAAATAACTTTCTAAGATTAAAAAATAAGTTAAAAATTTGGTAAATTTCTCTTCAGGAAGAGTAAAATATTTGGTGAAGACAATTGCAATGACACAAAAGCAACAATAATGGGATAATATGTCTATATTCATGGTATTTTACAAACATAAAAGAAAGGTGGTTAAAATATTAGATAAAGTATAAATAAATGGAATTTATAAGGAAAAATTCAAATGAGTTGCAAACATGTGAAGAGAAGCTTAATGTTTTGGTTGAGAATGAAAAGTAAATACAAAACTGTTTTACGCTCACGGATTTGGGAAAATTGTAGAAGCCAAGTAATAGTGAATGATGGTAAAGGTGGTGTGGAAGCAATTATCAGCCTTGCTGTGGCTAAAAGAAAGGACTAATATGATAGATTTTACAACATGTATCAGACATGTGTCTAGAATCTTGATTTTTCAATAAAAACACACTACTGTTTTAAATAGTATCTAATTTCAAAATGTTTTCTAAAATTTGGCTTTCTTCAGACAGACCAAGGCCTCCCACTGTAACAAAATCACATCTAAAATAAATAGAAGTGTTGGAATTTATAAATATTATAGTTCTAAACCAACACAGGTGAACACATACTCAATTAGATTAAATGTACAACTGCTGATTTTTTTAATGAAAAAATGTCACTTGCTAACAATTGCCAAATCAAGATTAATGAATTTATGTCAATCTCAGTCTGCAAAAAATATGTAAACTTTGACACTAGCAGGTAAGGTCAGTTTCACTATGTAAGTAATCTTTCTGTCATATTTGCTTAGTTAGAAGTACTAATCAGTTTAACAGTTGTGGTAATTCTTGTGATGCTGATAATAAAAGAAAAAACTTAAAGGCTGGAAGATTCTCTACTTTTTATTTTAGCTAGTTATAGGTTTATTTTCCTGGCCACTAGTATCTATCTGTATCCATCTGTTAATGTTGCAGCCAGAGTTAACTAAATTACATGACCCTCAGGAATGCTTTACTTTTGATTATTCTTTCACCTTTAAAAATTGACTTTAAAGAATTTGAATGATAATATGACCTCTCAAGCCTATGGATATATATATCCCATGGTGATAACAAGGAGAAAATTGTTTTCTTCCAACAGTCTCTTTTTCAAAAGAAAACTTGAGCTTTGATCTTTTTAGGCCCTATTGCTGTTTATATTCTGGGACACAATGTCATAGATCTGCAGTGTTATAATTTAGAAATTCCCCAGTGGCTGTAAACCAGGAGTAAAAATCCATAGCTAGCCAATAATATTGCATATTAGTTAGACATGAAGGAAATAAAACCATCCCTTTATCTTGAGTTATTCTCAATATATAGCATACACAAAGTAGCTTTGCAGTATTGAACATAGACAACTTTAATTTGATTTAAAGAAGAGAATTATATTCCATACTCATTAAATCATCTGCAGGTCTTTGAAGAAGTACTAAATTTTGAAGTGCATAACTAGGGGGCCGATTTTAAATTTAAGCAAGCATGGCACGAAATAAACATGCAAATGGCAAGCAGAAAGCTGTTAATTTGTGTGAGAAGTTAAAGTCAAGAAAACAAGAGGATAAAAGCAGTTAGTTTGTGCTACTACAGCTTGGAATCCACAATTCACATCCTGGGGGAGTGACAAACCAGTCATTTAATGCTATGTCAACACATGTATCTTGTCTTTCATTAGCAAACTCTCCTGCTGGTTTATACACTGTCAGAAGTAGACCACCTACTGAAATTCATAGAGGTGTGGAAACTGGCATGGTTTAATAATTCTGTTTTGTTTAACTTTCTTCCTTATCATATCTGAAGCCAATTTTTTCTTGCGCTTTTAGAACAAATGTGTATTAGCTTCATTTATGAAGTGAATGTTCAA
>RJWJ010005629.1:0-67151 GCA_004363605.1 Indri indri | reverse complement strand
GGCCTGGCGCGGTGGCTCACGCCTGTAATCCTAGCACTCTGGGAGGCTGAGTGGGCGGATTGTTTGAGCTCAGGAGTTCGAGACCAGCCTGAGCAAGAGCGAGACCCCGTCTCTACCAAAAATAGAAAGAAATTATAATCGGACAGCTAAAAATATATATAGAAAAAATTAGCCTGGCATGGTGGCGCATGCCTGTAGTCCCAACTACTCGGGAGGCTGAGACAGTAGGATTGCTCGAGCCCAGGAGTTTGAGGTTGCTGTGAGCTAGGCTGACGCCACAGCACTCGCTCCAGGCAAGAGAGTGAGACTCTGCCTCAAAAAAAAAAAAAAAAAAAAAAAAAAGAAATGCAACTGATTTTCATGTGTTGATTTTGTATCCTGCAGCTTTGCTGATTGTTTTTATTAGTTCTAACACAGTTTGTTTTGGTGGAATCTTTAGGGTTTTCTACATATAAGATCATGTCATCTGCAAACAGAGATAATTTTACTTCTTCCTTTATAATATGACTTATTTTTTTTCTTTCCTGTTTCTTCCCTGTTTCTTCCCCCAAATGATCTTGAATAAAGTCTTTCCTGATGTTTTTAACAAACATTTGTTGCATTCTTTTCTTTTACAATGGTAATCTAACTATGGTTGTCTGTTTTAACTTAAGGATCACCAGGAAATTGGTTTCTTTTTTCCTTGACATTGACTGCTTCATAGTCATAACTAGCTGTCTATTAGGAATTGGGAGAACTCCTATTTCTGGCTTTTTATGTTTCATCCTTATTTTACTCCCAGGTCATGTCAATCTCAGTACAAATCCTTTTTTCCAATTTCCACAAAAATTCAAATCTCACTAAGAATTTCTTGATTTATGTGTACTTTACTGAAATTTTCAGAGAACACAGGAATAGTCACAGTCAGTTTTCATGCTCACTTCCAGTTTCTTTCTTTCTTTTCTCCTCACATTCACCTTTCTCTTTGCTTCCCAGATTCCTCCTAGGACTATTAGCACGGAGTTCAGAATTTCCCCTCCCCTTATTATGTAAATTATGTAAACTTCGCTTAATACTTGTCACCCTGATCCTGGAGCCCCAGCTGCTATCTTAAACACACTGAGAGAATTTTCCCAAAAAAGAAATGTCTCTGAAAAGAATTATCATACCAGCTGTCAAGAGAATAAAATGGTCTCTATCTACACCTCAGCCTCTCTAACAAAGAGCGCTGGAATGAGGAGTCAATCCTAATTTCAATGTGTAATCCTCAGTGTGTTAGCCTCTTGTAGCTCTATTTTTCTCTGAGTCAGGGTTCTGCAATTCTATACCTCATTATCACAGAATCTCAGAAACATGGAACAAAGCAATCACAGCAGCAACAAAAATAAACAAATGGGACCTGATCAAATTAAAAAGCTTCTGCACAGCCAAGGAAACTATCACTAGAGCAAATATAAAACCTACAGAATGGGAGAGAATATTTACTTTCTACACATCTGACAAAGGGCTGATAGCAAGAATCTATATAGAACTTAAGAAAATAAACAAGAAAAAAATCAAACAACCCCATTAATAAATGGGCAAAGGAAATGAACAGAAACTTTTCAAAAGAAGACAGAATAATGGCCAGCAAACATATACAAAAGTGCTTAACATCTCTAATCATTAGGGAAATACAAATCAAATCTACAATGAGATATCATCTAACTCCAGTGAGAAAGGCCCTTATCAAAAAGTCCCCAAACAAGAAATGCTGGTGTGGATATGGAGAGATTGGAACACTCTTACAATTCTGGTGGGACTGCAAATCAGTACAACCCCTGTGGAAAGTAATTTGGAGATACCTCAAAGAGCTACAAATAGAAATATCATTTGATCCAGCAATCCCACTACTGGGCATCTATCCAAAGTAAAAAAAAAAAGAAATTCTATAATAAAGATATCTACACTCAAATGTTTATAGCAGCACAATTCACAATTGCAAAGATGTGGAAACAACCCAAATGCCCATGAATATATGAGTGGATTAATAAAATGCGGTATATGTATACCATGGAATACTACTCAACTACAAAAAACAATGGTCATCTAGCACCTCTTATATTATCCTGGATAGAGATTGAGCCCATCCTTCGAAGTGAGGTATCAGAAGGATGGAAAAACATGCACCACATGTACTCGCCATCAAATTGGTACTAACTGACCAACCCTAAGTTGTTCACATGGTAGTAATATTCACTCGGTGCCAGTAGGGTTGCGGGTGGAGATGTAAATTCGGAACTAATGGAAGCAGAATGCACTGTATGGGGAAGGGACACACTTGTAGCCCTGGTTGGGTGGCGCAAACAGCATTACATGTAACCTAAATGTTTGTACCCCCATAATGTCCTGAATAATAAAAAAAGTTATTAGGGATTTCAATGTAGAGTAGGGGATTGATCACACACATCTCACTTTTCCCCAGAATCTCACTTAATCTCACTTAAATGACCCAGAACCTCCCTTAAATGACCAACAGAATATAAGAGGGAAGATGAGTCAAAATATAATTTTCAAAAGTTAAAAAACATAACTTTCAAATACAGAATAAATATAGGTCAAAGATTCATTCAAGTTACTAATGAGGGAAACAGCAGGATAATAAAGCTGTTTCAAAGGGCATTTGGGGAACTAGGTATTTTTACACATTGAATAAAGAATGGTAAAATAAGTCTGCTAGGTTAAATACAACACCGTTTAATATTCTACAGGGGAATAACCCATACTCTTTGGGGTTATCTTTTCTATCAGACAAAAATCTATAAGTTAACATGAAACTTCACAGAGTCTGGGCTCTAATAAATGTGAAATAGTGAAGTCAAAAATAGGTACATTTTTTTGAGAGAATTGAATAATTATTTGGTGGACCTGTTCAATAATGCTCCATTGAAAGGACAGGCCATCTTCACTTTGCCGTGTTTCCAAGTTTTAGTTGCTTTTTACTAATAACAAGTCAGGCTTTTTGCTTGATGTCACTTTGTTTGCTCTTTCAACTCCAAGGCCACAATCTCTGAATGATATTCCAATGTAGCAGTGAAAAGTCTCCAAGTGGCAGAGTTCCCATCTCACCAATAATTTTTCATCCTCAAAGTTAGGAAAGCCTCTTGTTTCCTCTGGGAAATTTCTTTACTTTTATCTTGCAACACTGTCCAATTTGTCAGTAAGGGCAGTTGACTATTGGTCCTTAGTGATTTCCTTCAATCTTTTTTCATTGGTGCTATAGCTACCAGAAATTCTTAAATGTGTAGCAAGCATGTGATTAGCACAATTTGCTAATTACAGGCCCAGTGCAAGTTTCTCCCTATTTCGAAATGTTCCTCCCTCTTTTCAGCATACTTTCACGTTGCCAGTTTCCTTGGAAGTTTGTAGTCATCTTAAAGGAAAGACAATTTCTCCAAGGAAAAATTCCTTGAGATTACCCAAAAGAAACTGATAATGAACAGTTGGACTTAACACAGGAGAGCTACCCAAAGTAGCCTTGGGAGAAATACCTTGAAATTATAGGAGACACAATAATATTTTTAAAATCATATATTTATCTGCCTTCTGAAACAATGAGACATTTTGTGAATAAAAAATGAATTCCCAAAGAAGCCTGATGTGTTGCAGCAATTTTCATTGTGCAGCGAGTGATCAAGGAAGAAATTAATCCTCAGCAATTCCTTATATCCTTAAGGAATAAACTTCTAGCCCTTTTGGGAAAAAAGTATGATTATTTATTCTTGTGATTTTTTTCTTTTCCTTTTTCTCTTTCTTTCTTTCTTTTTTTTTTTTTTAAGAGAGAGTCTCCCTCTGTTGCCCACGCTAGAGTGCCATGGCATCAGCCTAGCTCACAGCAACCTCAAACTCCTGGCCTCAAGCAATCCTCCTGCCTCAGCCTCCCAAGTAGCTGGGACTACAGGCATGTGCAACCATGCCTGGCTAATTTTTCTATATATTTTTAGTTGTTCCGCTAATTTCTTTCTTTTTTTTTGGTAGAGACAAGGTCTTGCTCTTGCTCAGGCTGGTCTCAAACTCCTGATCTCGAGCGATCCTCCTGTCTTGGCCTCCCAGAGTGCTAGGACTACAGGCATGAGCCACTGTGCCCAGCTTATTCTTGTGATTTTTAAATGAAAAAGTGTTAACAGTGGTTAGCTCTAAGTAATACACTATGGACGGTTTTTATTTTCTTCTTTACCATTTCCTATATTTTACAAATGTCTATATGGATTTTGTAATTATATATGTAAATATAATTTGAGAGAGCTACAGTATTTTCCTGAAAGAAAGAAAACAATAAACTATGTATTATTGGTCCAGGGAGCATGCTGATTGGTTATTTTCTACATTCCCGTAATCTCCTACATGTAGATGAATTGGCTATTAAAAGACAAAGGAGATACATGTTACAGACTGGCCGTTTGAAGAGCATCTCACGGGCTGACACTGGTGATACTGTCATGGATCAGAATTTTGTACTCACCTTCTCATATCCAAAGACTCCTTTTGCAGGACACCTGATTGAATTCTAGGACTGACTCACTCCAACCAAACTCGCATGAAACTGGGCTACCTATAAACAAGAATGTGGAGTTAGTGATTCCATTGAGAAATACATCTGCCAAACAGACCTCCAATCTCTGGATGGTGCATTCTTTTGACTGTAATCAGAAGGACATTGCCATTCATGGAATAACAACAAGGGAATTAGTTGATGGTGTTAATGGCTGTTGCCATCAGTCAAAAATAAGAGGAAACTAAGACAAACAGAGTTTTGCAGCTTAAAACTACCAACATTTCTTATCCCACAGTTTCTATGGGTTAGGAATCCAGGTGCAGTTCAGCTGGATGCCTCTGTCTCCAGGTTTCTCATGAGGTAGCAGACAAGGTTTCAGCTGCAGCTACCATCTTATCTGAAGGCTTGCTTGGTGGCAGATCATCTCCCAAACTCACGCATGTGATTGTTCCAAGCCTTGATTCCTTGTCATATGGGCCTCTCTGCAAGGTTACTAGAAGCTCTGGCTTTCCTCAAGGTGGGTGATCAGAAAGAGAATGAGAAAGAACTCAAGATTGAAGCCACAGCCTTATTATAACTTAATTTCAGAAGTGATATCACATCACTTCTGCCATATTCTATTTATCAGAAGTGAGCCACTGGGTCAAACCTATACTCAAGAGGAGTAGATTACATGTGGTCATGAACAGCTGGAAGTGAAGTTTATTGAAGGCCATCTTAGAGGCTGAGTACCATAGATATAAATATACATTCCTTGAAGGAGAAACAATAGATTTTCCAATGTTGAAAAGTATACAATCAAGAAGTTGTCAAATAAAGGCAAATTTTAATTTGCGGATAATACCTGTATACATTTATAGGGTACAATGTGATGTTTTGATGTATGTATACAATATGAAATAATTAAATCAAGCTAATTAACACATCTATCAACTTGATTACCTATCATTTTTGGTGAGACATTTGAAATTTACTCTTTCGGTTATTTTGAAATATATATTATTATTGACTGTAGTCACCCTGCTGTGTAATTGATCTAAAAACATATTCTTCCTATCTATCTGAAACTTTGTACCCTATAATCAACAACTCCCCTTTCCTTTCCCCTGCCAGCCTAGACTCTGGTAACCATCATTCCACTCTCTACTTTTATTATTATTATTTTTTTATTTATTCAGGATATTATGGGGGTACAAACATTTTGGTTACATGTGATGCATTTGCACCACCCAAGCCAGGGCTACAAGCATGACCCTTCTCCATACAGTCTATACCTCACTTCGAAGGATGGGCTCAATCTCTATCCAGGATAATATAAGAGGTGCTAGATCACAATTGTTTTTTTACTTGAGTAGTATTCCATGGTATACATATACCACGTTTTGTTAATCCACTCACGTATTGATGGGCACTTGGGTTGTTTCCACATATTTGCAATTGAGAATTGCGCTGCCATAAACATTTTAGTGTATATGTCTTTATTATAGAGTGTCTTTTTTTTCCTTTGGATAGATGCCTAGTAGTGGATTGCTAGATCAAATGGTATTTTTATTTGTAGCTCTTTGAGATATCTCCAAATTATTTTCCACAGGGGTTGTACTAATTTGCAGTCCCACCAGGATTGTAAGAGTGTTCCTATCTCTCCACGTCCATGCCAGCATTTCTTGTTTGGGGACGTTTTGGTAAGGGCCATTCTCACTGGAGTTGGGTGATATCTCATTGTAGTTTTGATTTGCATTTCCCCAATGATTAGAGATGTTGAGCACATTTTATATGTTTGCTGGCCATTATTCTGTCTTCTTTTGAAAAGTTTCTGTTCATTTCCTTTGCTATTTATTGATAGGGTTGTTTGAATTTTTTCTTGTTTATTTTCTTAAGTTCTATAAAGATTCTTGCTATCAGCCCTTTGTCAGATGTGTAGAAAGTAAATATTCTCTCCCATTCTGTAGGTTGTCTTTTTGCTCTAATGATAGTTTCCTTGGCTGTGCAGAAGCTTTTTAATTTGATCAGGTCCCATTTGTTTATTTTTGTTGCTGCTGTGATTGCTTTGGGGGTCTTCTTCATGAATTCTTTGCCTAGGCCAATGTCTGAAAGAGTCTTCCTGACATTTTCTTCCAGAATTCTTAAGGTTCCATGCCTTAGGTCTGTAATCCATCATGAGTTGATTTTTGTGAGAGGTGAGAGGTGGGTATCTACTTTCAATCTTCTACATGTGTATACCCAGTATTGCCAGCACCACTTATTCAATAGAGATTCTTTTCCCTAGCATATATTTTTGTCTGCTTTGTCGAAGATTAGATGACAATATGAGGATGGTTTTATATCTTGATCTCCGTCCTAATTTAAAGCTCTATATCTGTGTTCTTGTGCCAATACTATGTTGTTTTGGTTACTATAGCCTTGTAGTAAAGTTTGAAATCTGGCAGACTGATGCCTCCCAATTTTTTCTTTTTGCTTAAGATCACTTTGTCTATATGAGGTCTTCTCTGGTTCTAGATGAAGTGTAGAATTATTTTTTCTAAATCTGTAAAGAGTGATGGTGGAATTTTGATAGGGATTGCATTAACTCTGTAGATCACTTTAGGTAGTATGAACATTTTAACAATATTGATACTACCAATCCATGAGCACAGCAGGGATTTCCATCTATGCACATCTTCTACAATTTCTTTTCTCAGTGTTTCAGAGTTCTTCCTATATATGTCTCTCACCTCCTTCATTAAATACATTCCTAGATATTTAATTTTCTTTAATGCTATTGTGAAATGTGTTACATCTTTGATTTGATTTTTGGCTTCAATGTTATTGGCATATATGAATTCCACTGATTTGCTTGCATTAATTTTGTATCCTGCGACTTTACTGAATTCATTTATCAATTCCAGGAGTTTCTTGGTTGGATCCTTGGGATTTTCTAGATATAATAGCATATCATTAGCAAAGAGTCAGAGGTTGATCTCTTCTGCCCCTATTTGGACACCCTTAATTCCCCTCTCTTGTCTGATTGCTCTGGCAAGGACTTCTAGCACTCTGTTGAATAGAAGTGGACATAGTGGGCAACCTTGTCTTGTTCCAGTTCTAAGTGGTAATGCTTTCAATTTTCCCACATTCAATATGATATTGGCTGTTGGTTTATAGTATATGGCCTTAATGATTTTAAGGAATGTCCCAACTATGCATATTTTGTTAAGATTTTTATCATAAATGTGTGCTGGGTTTTATCAAATGCTTTTTCTGCGACTATTGAGAGAATCATATGGTCTTTCTTCTTGCTTTTATTTATGTGGTGAATTGCATTTATAGATTTGTGTATGTTGAACCAGCCTTGCATCTCTGAGATAAAGCCCATATGGTCAGGATGAATTATTTTTTTGATGTGCTATTGGATTCACTTTGCTATGATTTTGTTGAGGATTTCTGCATCTATATTCATGGGGGATATTGATCTGTAGTTTTCTTTTTTTGTTTTGTCTTTTCATGGCTTTGGTGATGTTGGCTTTGTAAAATGAGTTGGGGAGGATATCATCCTTCTCAATGTGTTGGAATAATTTCTGTAGTATAGATATGAGTCCTCCTTCTTTGTAGGTTTGGTAAAATTCAGGTGTGAACCCACCTGGTCCAGGGCTTTTTTTTGTTTTTTGTTTTGTTTTGTTTTTGGAAGATTTTTCATTGCTACTCCAATTTCTGTGCTCAATGTTTGTGGGTTCTGGAATTCTATTTCCTCCTGATTGAGCTTAGGGTGCTGTGTGTTTCCAGGAATTTGTCCATTTCCTCCACATTTTGTAGTTTTGGGGCATATAAATTTTTACAGTATTCCAAGATAATGTTTTGTATTTCTGTGATGTCTGTAGTGACTTCTCCTTTTTCATTTCTGATTGAGTTCATTAAAGTCTTTTCCTTTCTAGTTCTTGTCAAGCTAGCAGGAGGGCTATCAATTTTGTTCATCTTTTCAAAAATCCAACTTTGGGTTGTGTTGATCTTCTCTATAGTTCTTTTATTCTCAATTTCATTTAGTTCTGCTCTGATCTTAGTAATTCCTTTTCTTCTGCTAAGTCTAGAATTAATTTTCTCCTCCTTTTCCATTTCGTCGTGATGGTTTTTCAGTTTGTTTGTGAACTTTCTGTCTTTGGGATGTAAACATTTAATGCTATTAATTTTCCTCTCAGGACTGCTTTTGTTGTATCCCACAGATTTTGATTGCTTGTGTCCCCTTTATCATTTAGTTCAGAGAATCTTTTGATTTCCATCTGGATCTCTTCCTTGATGCAGTAATCATTTCACAGATTCTTCACTTTCCATGACCCTGTGAAGTAGTGGGTGTATATGTTGGAATTGATCTCTAGTTTTATACCACTATGGTTTCAGAAGATACGTGGTACAATTTCTATTTTTTTAAGTTTGTTGAGGCCTGATTTGTGGCCTAGAACATGATCGATTTTAGAGAATGTTCCATGAGCTGACAAGAAGAATGTATATTCTGTCCAGGCCAGGCATATTTTCCTCCAGTATTCCAAGAAAGATTTTCTGGCCCTTGTGTATTTTATTGTTCTCTCTCCAGAATGCCTATAATTCTTTCATTTGGTTTCTTTAAATAATATCACATTTCTTGTATGTTTTGTTCTTGTCTCTTGCTTCTATGTTCTTTTTCTTCATCTGATTTATGTACCACATAGGCATTATCTTCAAGCTTTGAGATTCTTTCCTCTGTGTGATCCATTCTATTTTTAAGGCTTTGCACTATGTTTTGAAGTTCCTTGAATGCCTCTTTGATTTCCAGGATTTCTGTTTGGTCCTTTTGTAATATTTCAATTTCTTTAGAGAATTTTTCATTCATTTCCTGTATTGTTCTTGTGATTTCTTTGTGTTGGGTTTCCATTTTCTCTTCAGTTCCATTGAATTTCCTTATAATCCATATTCAGAATTCTTCCTCCATTATTTTAATCATTTCATTTAGATTAGTATCCGATTTTTAGGGTCTCATGGTTTCTTTTGGGGGTGACTTTTCTCTCTGATCTTTCATATTTCCTGCATTCTTTTGCTGGTTCTTTCTCATCAGGGTACTTGGTTAATGACTGGTAGTGTTAGGACTGGTTTGTGCCCCTAACTTCAGGCCCTCAAGGGATGTTCCTTGACAGTGGTGTGAGGAGGCGCACTGGTCTTGTATTGCCTTAGAAGTAATTTTCCAAGTTGAATTACCTCTGACCTGTTGTTTTCACCTCTTGCCAGTGGAGATTAGTGAATTTGGTCCCCTAGCTTTAGCTCCAAAGTGGTGGATCACACTTGTCTGTATGACTCCACTGCCCTCTAGACCACTCTCTACTTCTAAGAGCAGACTTACACATTTTTTAAATGAAAAATTAAAAATGAATGCAAATTTAAAAAACTTTAGATACTATTTCCACCAACCAGTTTGGGGAAAAGACACCCAATACTGGTTACAATGCAGAAAAATGGTATTGTAATATATTGTTGATAATATTTTATATATGCACAGCACTTTTAGAAAGCATATTGGCAATGTGTATAAAGTATGTATCTCTTGATCCAGTAATTTCACATTTTGGAATCTGTCTTTAAAAAAGAAATCTAGGATTTTCAAAAAAAAAATTAATACAAAAATACCACAGTATTACCTATTACCTTTAATAATGAAGAATTGGAAAAAAATAAATGGTAAATTGTAGATAAATTATTATATATTGATTGTGATACATCTATTCAATGGAGCATTATGAAGCTTGCAAAAGTATTGGTGGGAATTATGCAATGACATAGAAAAATGCTTAGGTGATAAAAATGGTTAAATACATGGGCTTTTAACTCATACATACCTTGGTTTGAATCTCAGCATGGCCATTTGCTAGTCAGGTGACTTTGGGAAATCCCTCTTCCTCCTGGAGTCTCAGCTTCCTCCTCTGCAATGGAACTAGAGCCGTGGTAACACTTAGGCAAGATCATATGGGAAGAACATACTTCTCCCTTCCTTTCCTTCATGCTCAGAAATGTCACATAAGTATTTCAAAGATGGCCGGGCGCGGTGGCTCACGCCTGTAATCCTAGCACTCTGGGAGGCCGAGGCGGGCGGATCGTTCTGAGCTCAGGAGTTCGAGACCAGCCTGAGCAAGAGCGAGACCCCGTCTCTACCAAAAATAGAAAGAAATTAATCGGACAGGTAAAAATATATATAGAAAAAAAATTAGCCGGGCATGGTGGCACATGCCTGTAGTCCCAGCTACTCAGGAGGCTGAGACAGTAGGATTGCTCGAGCCCAGGAGTTTGAGGTTGCTGTGAGCTAGGCTGACGCCACGGCACTCGCCCCTAGGCGAGAGTGAGACTCTGTCTCAAAAAAAAAAAAAAAAATATTTCAAAGATGCCAGAATTTCACCAATTTAGAGATCTCCCTCTTTGATCAAACGAAAAGGTAGAAGTGAAGTGTTCTCTGCTTCCAGGGCAACCGGCAAGACGAGGTCTTCTCTACGGACCACACGCTAGACCTCAGTACGCTCATACTCTCCTTAGATGTTTGCTCTCTTTTGGTTTGTCTGTACTGCCATATGGCTGACCACTGGGTAATCCTCAAATACTTGTGACTACAACTGTTTCTGTCCATCTGGACAATACAAAAATAATTAAATTATTCATTATATTTTTTAAGGGCAGTATAATATAGTGATTGAGAGCTCAGGCTCTGGAAACAGATCTGGGTTTGAAATCTAGCTCAATTTAGTGTAGTTAGTTGTATGACCTTGAGCAAATTGCTCTAAACTTCCTTTTTCTCAGCTGTAAAACAAGGGTAATATATATACTGACCTTGTAGGTTTACCATGAGAATTAAATGTGGTAATGAAACATTGACCTATAGTAAGAGCTCAAAATGTTAGTGACTCAGTATTTTTATCATTACTACATAAAAACAAATTACATAGAATAGATCTTGGGACACAAAACACAGAAGTGCCCATTTCTCTCCATGGGAAGGGCGTACCTCCTCCTGTGCAAATCTTATCTCTTTATCCATGCCCTGTATCCTATCCTTTCTTTCCTCTCCATCTTGCATTTCAACTTTTCTCTATTTTTATAAATACATTTAAATTTTTCTCATCAGTACAAATAAATAACTATTCTCTGGAATGTGGGTACCCATATAGCTACTATCCTATCTTTTTTCTCGAAAAACCAAGTTGTTAAGTACTCCACAGTCACCCTCACAACCTCTTCTTCATGGTCTCCATTTCTGCCTTCACTGCTTCAATGTTAGTATTCCCCCTGTTTCATCCTTGGCTCTATTTTTTTCTCACACATTATTTCTGAAATATCTTGTCCATTTCCATGGCTAAAACTATCATATTTATGATGAAGACTTGTGTAGACCTGTCCTGAAGTCCAAAACTTTCTAGATCACTATCTACAGGTGTTTCCACCTGAATGTTCCAGAGACATCTCGAATTCAATAAATTCTAAAATGAATGTTTCACTAAATGGAGTCCAAAATTTTTCCAAATGGAATTCAAAATGTAAGAGGACTTACATGACCTAACCCCTCTACCACATTCCTCTGTAACTTCCTCTATATATACCCACTCAGCTCCACCTATGATAAATCCTTCATTGTTCCTTGAACCCACCAACTACGGTCCTATGTCAGGGTCTTCTCTTTGTTTCCCCAGCTTAGAAAATTCCTCCTCTAGATATCCACATTTTTTTTTATCATATCTTCATGCAAACTTCACCTTCTCAAAGAAGCTTAACCTGGTTACCCTATTTAGTACTGCAAATTGCCCCTTCCAATATCTTCCACTACCACCACCTTACATTTTTATTGCTTCTTTTTTGTAGGACCTATCACCTTCTAATATTGAACATAATTTATTCATTGATGTCTCCCTAATGCCTGGAACATTGCTCAGCACATAGAAGGTACTCAATAAGTATTAAATATTTGTTGAGGGAATAAATGAGCAAAATATTTAATTATAACCTCCTAAAAGAACTTCACTTTTATGTCATCTTGTGCTTCCTATTTCAGTTAGTGGCACCAATATCCCATGTTTAGAAATTGGGAAATGAAATCATTCTTTTGTCACTCCATAGATTAATACGACTGTATTAGAGACAGAGATGGTGCCAGGAGTTTTCCAGAGCTTTGCCCTGAAGGAATATGTGAATGTGCTAGTTTGCATATTGAAAGCTATTTCACCTCAAGAGGGCATCTCAAAGATCAGTAGCGGCTGTTTCCCAGGTTGGCACCGTGATCCTCAGCACCTGTAGTTCTGACTTGCTTTGAAAGGCAAGGCAGGTCTGCTAGGAGCCACAGGGTGAGAGCTGATCAAAGAATGCCTGCCTGACAGACAGACACCTGTGGCTAAAAGCAATTGGCCCAAGGGACAGTTCCTGCTTAAACTCCTGACTACCTGTCTCAATACACAATAACTTGATAAAGAAACTATGGAGCCACTATATCTCTGTTTTACCGTTCTGTTAAGTGATAAATTTACCTTAGAACTTAGAAGTTAGTCTTTGAAAGATTTTGTAACCATTTGTTCACGTAGATAGAGTTAGTTAAGGGATCTGAAGAAGCCTTTTGAAAAACTTTTAACCTGAGACGAACTACCTGTTATTATATAAATCTGTTACCCCTGGAAACTGATCACTGTACCTATAAATGCCCATGTAAAACTTCACTCTTGGTCTTTTGTGATTAACGGAAAAATCACAAGGTCCCCTGAGTATCCTGCTTTGTCTATTATCTTTATAAATCTATAAAACTATACCTTCATCTTTGTGTATTCTTTTATTCCCATTATTTTCCATTTTCTATTATTTTCTTATCCTTTGCGACGACCCCTGCTAAGAAACTCGATTTCTTTCTGGGAATGTAGCTAATTCCCGACATTCCTTGATCTATATCTCCCAACAACTCCTCCAAATATTCATTTTGTCACAAAATTGTACAGATTCTATTATACCTACATCTTTACCTCTTTCCCCACTATTATTGTTTTTGCTCAGGCATTTCTCAAATAGATATATGTGACAGCCTTCTGCATTTTATTCCTTGCATCTAATATTATGCCACTTAATTCAACCTCCTCCACTACTACACAAATCTTATAATTTTAATAACAAGCAATGTTACTCTTGGGTAGTGATTAAAATTCTTCTAACAATTTTCTTTTTTTTTAATTTCAGGATATTATGGAAGTACAGATGTTTAGATTACGTATGTCGCCCTTGTCCCCCCTCTGCCACCCAAGTCCGAGTTTCAAGTGCATCTGTCCTTCGAATGGTGCGCATCGCACTCTTTGTGTATGCATATACCCGTCCCCTCCTCCCACTCCCCCCTGCCCGACATCCAATAGATGTTATTCTTATATGTGCACTTATGTGTTGATCAGTTAATACCAATTTGATGGTGAGTACATGTGGTGCTTGTTTTTCCATTCTTGGGATACTTCACTTGGTAGAATGCATTCCAGCTCTATCCAGGAGTATACAAGAGGTGCCATATCACCATTGTTTCTTAAAGCTGAAGAGTACTACATGGTATACATATACCACATTTTATGAATCCACTCATGTATTGATGGACACTTGGGTTGTTTCCACATCTTTGCAATTGTGAATTGTGCTGCTATAAACATTTGGGTGTAGGTGTCTTTCTTATAGAGTATCATTTGTTCTTTTCAGTAGATGCCCAGTAATGGGATTGCTGGATCAAATGGTACTTCTAATTGTATCTCTTTAAGGTATTTCCATATTGCTTTCCACAGAGGCTGCACTAGTTTAGCATCCCACCAGCAGTGTATGAGTGTTCCTATCTCTCCGCATCCACACCAACATTTATTGTTTTGGGACTTTATGATAAAGGCCAGTCTCACTGGAGATAAGTGATATCTCATTGTGGTTTTGATTTGCATTTCCCTGATGATTAGAGATGTTGAGCTTTTTTTCATATGTTTCTGGGCCATTATTCTGTCTTCTTTTGAAAAGTTTCTGTTCATGTCCTTTGCCCACTTTTTGATAGGCTTGTTTGATTTTCTCTTGTTGATTTTCCTGAGATCTAAGAAGATTCTAGTTATCAGCCCTTTATTGGATTCGTAGCATGCAAAAATTTTCTCCCATTCTGTAGGTTGTCTGTTTGCTCTTGTGACAGTTTCTTTGGCTGTGCAGAAACTTTTTAATTTGATCAGGTCCCATTTATTTATTTTGGTTGTTGCTGTGATTGCCTTTGGGGTCTTCTTCATAAATTCTTTGCCTAGGCCAATGTCTAGAAGAGTATTTCCAACATTTTCCTCTAGAATTCTAATAGTTTCACTCCTTAGGTTTAAATCTGTTACCCAACGTGAGTTGATTTTTGTGAGAGGTGAAAGGTGTGGATCCTGGTTCAGTCTTCGACATGTGGCTATCCAGTTTTCCCAGCACCATTTATTGAATAAGGATTCTTTTCCCCAGTGTATGTTTTTGTCTGCTTTGTCAAAGATTAGGTGGTTATATGAGGATGGTTTTATATCTGGGTTCTCAGTTCTGTTCCACTGGTCAATGGCTCTATTTTTGTGCCAGTACCAAGCTGTTTTGATTACTACAGCCTTATCATAAAGTTTGAAGTCTGGTAAGTTGATACCTCCCATTTTGTTTTTATTGCCTAGAATTGTTTTTGCTATGCGGGGTCTTCTCTGGTTCCATACGAAGTGTAGAATTAATTTTTCTACATCTGTGAAGAATGATGTTGGTATTTTAATAGGGATTGCGTTGAATTTGTAGATCTCTTGGGGTAGTATAGACATCTTAACAAATGTTGATTCTGCTGACCCACGAGCATGGTATTGTTTTTCCACCTGTTTACATCCTCTGCTATTTCCTTCCTCAATGTTTCATAGTTCTCCCTGTAGAGGTCTTTTACCTCCTTAGTTAAATATATTCCTAGATACTTTATTTTCTTTGTTGCTATTGTGAAGGGAATTGAGTCTTTGATTTGGTTCTCGGTATGACTGCTGTTGGCATATATGAAAGCCTCTGATTTGTGTGTATTGGTTTTATATCTTGAGACTTTACTGAATTCATTTGTCAATTCCAGGAGCCTCTTGGTTGAATCTTTGGGGTTTTCTAGATATAACATCATGTCATCAGCAAACAGTGGGAGTTTGATCTCTTGTGTTCCCATTCGTATGTCTTTAATTCCACTCTCTTGCCTGATTGCTGTGGCCAGGGCTTCCAGCACTATGTTGAATAGAAGCGGAGATAGTGGGCAACCTTGCCTGGTTCCAGTTGTAAGTGGGAATGCTTTCAGTTTTTCCCCATTCAGTATGATGTTGGCTGTGGGTTTGTCATAAATGGCTTGTATCATTTTTAGGTAAACCCCGTCTATGCCTATTTTGTTATGCCTTCTTATCATAAAAGGGTGTTGAATTTTGTCAAATGCTTTTTCTGCGTCTACTGAGAGAATCATATGATTTTTGTTTTTGCTTCTGTTTGTGTGGTGAATTATGTCTCTAGATTTGCGTACGTTGAGACATCCCTGTATCTCTGGAATGAAGCCCACTTGGTCGTGATGGATTATTTTCTTAATGAGCACCTTTGCCCACTTTTTGATTGGGTTGTTTGATATTTTTCTTGTTGATTTTCCTGAGTTCTAAGAAGATTCTAGTTATCAGCCCTTTATTGGATTCGTAGCATGCAAAAATTTTCTCCCATTCTGTAGGTTGTCTGTTTGCTCTTGTGACAGTTTCTTTGGCTGTGCAGAAACTTTTTAATTTGATCAGGTCCCATTTATTTATTTTGGTTGTTGCTGTGATTGCCTTTGGGGCCTTCTTCATAAATTCTTTGCCTAGGCCAATGTCTAGAAGAGTATTTCCAAGATCTTCCTCTAGAATTGTAATAGTTTCACTCCTTAGGTTTGGATCTGTCACCCAGTGTGAGTTGATTTTTGTGAGAGGTGAAAGGTGTGGATCCTGGTTCAGTCTTCTACATGTGGCTATCCAGTTTTCCCAGCAGCATTTATTGAATAAGGATTCTTTTCCACTATGTATGTTTTTGTCTGCTTTGTCAAAGATTAGGTGGCTATATGAGGATGGTTTTATATCTGGGTTCTCAGTTCTGTTCCACTGGTCAATGGCTCTATTTTTGTGCCAGTACCAAGCTGTTTTGATTACTACAGCCTTATAATAAAGTTTGAAGTCTGGTAAATTCATATCTCCTATTTTGTTTTTATTGCCTAGTAAAGTCTCAGGATATAAAATCAATACACACAAATCAGAGGCTTTCGTATATACCAGCAGCAGTCTTACCGAGAACCAAATCAAAGATTCAATTCCCTTCACAATAGCAACAAAGAAAATAAAGTATCTAGGAATATATTTAACTAAGGAGGTATAAGACCTCTATGGGGAGAACTATGAAACATTGAGGAAGGAAATAGCAGAAGACGTAAACAGGTGGAAAACCATACCATGCTTGTAGGTCGGCAGAATCAACACTGTTAAAATGTCTATGCTACCCAAAATGATCTGCAGATTCAATGCAGTCCCTATTAAAATACCAACATCATTCTTCACAGATGTAGAAAAATTAATTCTACACTTCGTATGGAACCAGAGAAGACCCCCCATAGCAAAAACAATTCTAGACAATAAAAACAATTTTCAATTGATCTTATTCAGGATAAAATCCAAACTCCTTAGCATGATGTATAAGATTCTTTCTGACTTATTTCCTGCTTATTCCTGTAACTTATATTTTTCTATTCATTTTTGAACATATTCTTCACCTGGTATAGTTTGGATGTTGGAATCCTTCAAATCTCATTTTGAAATGTGATCCTAAATGTTGGAGATGATGTCTAATGGAAAGTGCTTGTGTCATGGGGATGGAAGTGAGTGACTTCTCACTCTGTTTGTTCCAGGGAGAGCTACTTGTTAAAAAGAGCCTGACACCTCTCCCCTGCCATATATACCACCCACTCTTTCTTGCCATGTGATCTCTGCACTTGCTGGTTCCCCCTCACCTTTCACCATAAGTGGAAGCATCCCGAGGCCCTCACCAGATGCAGATGTTGTTGCCATGCTTCATGTACAGTCTGCAAAACTCTAAGCCAAATAAAGGTCTTTTTGTCAGAAATTACCCACTGTAAGGAATTCCTTTATAGCAACACAAATGAACTAAGACACTGCTCTAGCTACACTGAACTCTTTGCAGTTCTCTAAATATGTCATGTATTTTATACCTGCATGTTTTTGTACGTGCTGTTTGGTTTAACAAATATTTATTGAGCACTGGGCTAGCATCTGGGAATAGAAAATTAAAACATGAATAGCCCTTGTCCTTAAATAAAGAATCTTTAAGCTTAGTGGAAAAACAAATATGTAAATAATAGATTTCACTATAATATGATAAGAGCAGTGATATGTACAGAAAGCTGTGGTAACATAGAAGAGGGACATTTAGTCCAACCAGAGGTAACCAGGAGAGGCATTCTGGAAAAGATGACACAAGAGGTGAATGTGAAAGGATGGGTAGGAGTCAGCTAGGCATAGACAAGAGAACAGGCATTTGAGGTATGAAACATTCTAGTACGAGATAGCATGGTGTAGGATGTGCAAATCCTAGGTAAACAAACAAACAAGAAACAACATGGGCTTACCCCTAAAGCCATGCCAGCTGGGATCCAGCACAGCAAGCCCTCCCAAAAGCTGGTTACCAGCAGATCTTCTTTTCCAGTCCCAAGGAAGTAGGATCCCTGAGCCTTAAAGATAATTTTCAGACTGAAGCCAAAATGGCCGATGAGAGAAAAAGCTTGTCAAACCATCCCAGCAGAAGAGTTGAAGATTGGACTGAGGAGAGAGGAGAGTGATTACTACTCAGAAGTGGACCCCAGGGATAGACAGCAGTGGAGTCTGGGAACACTATCAGGAAGAACCCAGTAGCTGAAAGAAAGGAAGATAAAGGGAGTAATCGGCACAAATTAATTCCACGGAATTCTGGAGCCCATGGAAAGGGTAAGCATTTTTTCTCCCTCCTCCACTCGGGTGCCTCAGGACAGCAATGGCACACAGCACTCACATCCCACAGAGGAGTGCCAGAGAGACTAGAAACTTGGTATCCCTACATCTGGGTGCCTCCTACTCTGCACCCCTTCCACACCTGGCATCCCATGAAGTAATTTTTGCTCAAGCTGCTCATAGCCATGTGGCTGCACACATCCTATAGCAACCACCAAAACACCTCGCATTGAGTGTCTTGGCTCCCCACAACGAGAGCAGACTCCCAGCTGAGCCTGCCTTGGGCAATGTGAGCACACTCCCAGAGCACGTTCTCAGCTGAATCTGCCTTGGTCAGTGTAGCCACCACCGCAGCTTAGAGAGGAGGGTGGTCACACTGCCATGGCCATAGCTTGGAGAGGAGGGCAGATGGGTGCCCCCCACTGAACTCGAGAGCAGTACTGAAAGTCCAGGGCCCCTTCCCCAAACCATAGCAGCCGCTAGAGTTCTCTATGCTGAATGACCTGTTTTCAGTGCCCAGGGCATGTTTCTACCCCCAGCTGGCAGGGCAATGTCAGATTGTAATCTTCCTACCCATGGGTGTTTGGTGCATTCATCTGCTGACAGCCCAGATTGGGGGGGGCATCGGGGAGAGATCTTGGTTCCAGGGTGGGGTGGCAAGTGAGAGCCCGTGCCCATCAGGAGGGTTTGGAGGAGCACAAGAGAGCAGGGTTCTGTGGGTGAGCCCATTCCCCCCTGCCTCTGGAGAATGACCATGTTGGAGTTTGCTGTGCCATTGTGACTCAACGTACGTAAGTACGGATTCCCATGGCAACCGAATTCCTCAGATGCTGCAGGCTGAATCAGAGCAGCTGCCCCATCCCTATTCACTTTAATAGGGAGTTCAGCTTGAACCAAGAGTTCATTGTGCTGCCTCTATACCCCCAGTGGGAGTGTCCTCCTAGTGGAGACTTCTGGGGATAGAGAGGCCCACCAGACTTGCCTTGAGCTCCAGTGGTGGAAAAGGGGCGCACCAGTGGAGAACTTCCTATCTGCCAACCATACATGGACATACACACCATTGGGCCAGACACACAAACTGTGGGGAAGATCGAAAGCCCATCTTGGGTGGAGAGGAAACACAAGTGGACTGATTGGAGGGGAAAGTGCCAGAGTTTGTGGACAGGGATGGAACAAACCTGGCTATAGGCCTCAGCAATTGCGCAAGTATGTCCCTTCTTTCAGGAGCAGACCTCCAAGCTTGGAGAGATATCCCTGAAATCCATATCAGTGGCACCCCTTAGTGGATGGATAAGCAACTTCTGAGCCCCACAGAAGCTGAAACACTCAGGCTCTTACACCCAGCTGTGATCGATCTTGTTCCTTTCCCACCTCAGGAGGAGCAGGGTCCAAGAAACCCCTGGGAGCTACAAAGCCCCTCCCAAAGCTTCAGGCATTCATATACCCCACCTGTGGGACCAGAGCCTACAATGGGCACAATAGATTACCTCAGTAACAGGCTCCTCCATGCAAAATACAATCAACGGCAGCAGAAAAATCCCCACAGCTAAACATAGCACCTTCCATCTCAAGCTATTAGGGAGCAGTGTATTCATACTCACAAGTACAATCCACCAGCTTGGAGCTTAAGCTGGGGGACCAAACTCGCTATACTGCATTGGGAAGAGGTGAAGGCAGAAGGTCAGAGGTACCCCAAGAGGTTCATCAAACTTGCCAAAACTCCCATAAGAGAACCAGCGCTCTTCTCCCTGGTATGGTCAGGGAATGATCCTTGGGGACATGGGGACAGGGCAATAAACCAACCCTAGCACCCCCTACTCTCAAACAAATGGCCAAATGAGAAAGAAAAAGCAAAAGAACTCAGGAAACATGAAAAATCAGAACAAAAAGTCACCTCCAAAAGGAATCATTAGCTCCTTAGTAATGGACACCAACTAAAAATAAATGGTTAAAATGACAGATGAAGAATTTGAATAGGATTGTCAGAAAGATCAATGAAATTCAAGAGAAAACAGAAACCCAGTGCAAAGATACCACAAAACAATGCAAGAAGTGAATGAAAAGTTCTCTAAAGAAATTGTGGTATTATGGAAAAATCGAACAGAAATTCTGAAAATGAAATGTGTATTCAAGAAATTGCAAAACACAATGGAAAGCCTTAAGAATAGACTGGATCATGCAGAAGAAAGAATCTCAGAGCTTGAAGATAACATCTATGAGCTAAATGAATCAGTTGAAGAGAAATCACACAGAAACAAGAGTCATGAACAAATCATACAAGAAATGTGGGATTATGTAATGAGGCCAAACATAAGAATCTTAGACATCCCTGAGGGTGAAGAAGAAAATACACAAGGGCTGGGAAATCTATTAGAAGTAATAATTGAGGAAAATTTCCTTGGCCTACCCAGAAATCTAGATATCCAGGTACAAGAAGAAAACAGGATTCCTGGAAGATTCAATGTGAAAAGACAATCACCACATCACATAGTTATTAGGCTGGCCAAAGTCAACATGAAAGAGGCACTCCTTCGAGCAGCAAGGCAAAAACAGAAGGTAACATACAAAGGAAAACGTATCAGACTAACTGCAGATTTCTCAACTGAAACCTTACAAGCCAGAAGACTGGAAATCCATTCTCAGTCTTCTGAAATGGAATAATGGCCAGGCAAGAATTTTTTATCCTGAAAAACTAAGGTTCTTATATGACAGAGAAATAAAGACTGTCTCGGACAAGCAAACACGAATGGAATTTGCAAAGACCAGACCTGCCCTGAGGAAGTACTCAGACCTGCTTTCTACACTGACCAGTGCAATAGACACTCACCAGTGTAAAATCACCCAAAATCTAAAGTCCAGGACCCTAATTCCACAATGGTTTCAGAGGTAAAACAAAACAATAGGAGTCTACACAACAGGATGAACAGAAATCCACCCCAAATATCCATTCCCTCAATAAATATAAATGGCTTGAATTGCCCACTAAAGGGACATAAGCTGGCAGAATGGACAAAAAAAACATACAAGCCAAGTATCTGCTGTCTCCAGGAAATGCATCTTTTCAAGAAGGACTCATTCAGACTTAAGGTGAAGGGATAGAAAAATATTTTCCAGGCATATGGAAACCAAAAGTAAACTGGTGTAGCTATTCTTATACCATGTAATATAAACTTTAAAGCAACAAAAATAAAGAAAGACAAACATGGTCACTATATAGTGGTGGAGGGAAAAATTCAACAAAAACACTTAACAATCCTAAATATTTATGCACCTAACACATGAGGGCCCAGATACATAAAGGAAATTCTGCTTGTTAAAGAAAAGTACAAACAGCAATGCCATGATAGCTGAGAATTTCAACATCCCACTGATAGAACAGGACAGATCCTCCAAGCAGAAAATAAGCAAAGACACAATGGAGTTAAACAGAACTCTAGAAGAAATGGGCCTAACAGACATCTACAGATGACTCCACCCAAATAACAGTGAATATATGTTCTTTTCCTCAGCTCATGGAACTTTCTCTAAAATTGATCATATCCTAAGTCACAAAACAGATCTCAACAAATTTTTTAAAAATGGAAATTATAACATGTATCTTCTCGGACCACAGTGGAATAAAATTAAAAATGAATTCCAAGAGTAACGCCATCTCTACACAAGCCATGGAAATTAAACAATCCATTGCTGAATGATAGTTGGGTCAAGGAGGGGATTCAGATTAAATTAAAATATTTTTTTAACTAAATGATAATGAGAACACAAGTTATCAAAATCTGTGGGATACAGCAAAAGCGGTCCTGAGAGGAAAACTCAAAACCTTAAGTGCCCACATCCAAAAGACAGAAAGATCACAAATCCACAAACTAATGAATCCTCTCAAGAAACTGGAAAGAAAGAGCAAACCAATCCTAAACCCAGCAGAAGAAAAGAAAAAACCAAGATAAGAGCAGAACTAAATGAAATACAGAACAAAAAACTATAAAAAATATTAATGACAGAAAGTTTGTTCTTTGAAAAGATAAACAAAATTGACAGGCCTTTTGCTAGATTGACCAGAAGCAGAAAGGAAAGGTCTTTAATAAGCTGAATTAGAAGTGAAAAAAGAGAGTTCACAACTGATAGGAAATACAGAACATCGTATTTGAATGCTATAAAAATCTCTATGTACCAAAACTTGAAAATGTGGAACAAACGGACAAATTATTAGAAACACACAAAACTCTCTAGGCTCAATGAGGAAGAAATAGAATTCCTGAGAAGACTAATATCAAGCATTGAAATTGAAGCATCAATAGAAAAATCGTCCAATAATCAAAAGTCCCAGGCCAGACAGGTTCACACCTGAATTTTACCAAACCTACAAAGAATAACTGGTATCTATACTGCAGAAATTATTCCACAAAATTGAGAAGGATGAAATCCTTCCCGACTCATTCTATGAAACTAATATCACCTTGATACCAAAGCCAGGAAAGGACATAACAAAATAAAAAAGAAAGAAAGAAAATTACAGACCAACAGGCTTTACGAATACAGATGCAAAAAGTATCAATAAAATCTTACCATACCAAATACAACTGCACATCAAAAAAGTAATTCATCATGACCAAGTGGGTTTCATCCCAGAGATGCAAGGATGGTTTAACACATGAAAATCTATAAATGTAATTCACCATACAAATAAAAGCAAAAACAAAGACCTTATTATCCTCTCACTAGATGCAGAAAAGGCATTCGACAAAATTCAGCACCCTTTTATGATAAGAACTCTTGACAAAACAGGCATAGATGTGTCCTAGATCATAATTGTTAAAGCCATATATGACAGACTTGCAGACAACGTCATACCAAACAGGGAAAAATTGAAAGCATTCCCACGTAGAACTGGAACCGGACTTGGTTACCCACTATCTCCACTTGTATTCAACGCATTGTTGGAAGTCATTGCCAGAGCAATCAGATAAGAGCGGGGAATCAAGGGTGTCCAAATGGAGGCAGAAGAGATCAAACTATTGCTCTTTGCAGATGTTATTATATTATATCTAGAAAACACCAAAGATTCAACCAAGAGACTCCTGGAATTGAAAAATGAATTCAGGACAGTCTCAGGAAACAAAATCAATGCACATAAATAAGTAGCTTTCATATATGTTAATAATGGTCAAGCTGAATATCAAATCAAAGATGTAATTCCTTTCACAATAACAAGAAATAAACTTAAATATTTAGGAATATATTTAACTAAGGAAATGAGAGAACTATATGGGAATAACTAGGAAACACTGAGAAAAGAAATTGCTGAGGATGTAAACAGATGGAAAATCCTACTATGCTGATGTATCAGCAGAATCAATATTGTTAAATGTCTGTTTTACCTAAAGTGATCTACAGAGTCAATGCAACCCCCGTCAAAATACCAACATCATTTTTACAGATCTAGAAAAAATAATTCTTAACTTCCAATGAAACCACAGAAGACCTCGTATAGCCAAAGCAATCTTAAACAAAAAGAACAAATTGGACTGCATCAATTTACCAGACTTCAAGCTATACTACAAGGCTATAGTAACCTAAACAGCATGGTACTGACAAAACAATAGAGATATAGACAAATGAAACAGGACAGAGAACCCTGATATAAAACCATCCTCGTATTGTCATCTGATCTTTGACAAAGCAGACAAAAATATACACCAGAGAAAAGAATCCCTACTCAATAAATGGTGCTGGGAAAATTGGATAGCCACATGTAGAAGACTGAAACAAGATCTGCACCTGTCACCTCTCACAATAGTCAAATCATGATGGATAACAGTTTTAAACCTAACACATTAAATCATAAGAATTCTAGAAGAAAATGTTCAAAAAAATCTTATAGACATAGGCCTAGGCAAAGAATTTATGAAGTAGACCCCAAAAGCAATCACAGCAACATCTAAAAGAAATAAATGAAACCTGATTAAATTAAAAATCTTCTGGACAGCCAAATAAACTATTATTAGAGCAAACAGACAATAACAGATGATAACAAACAACCTATGGAATGGGAGAAAATATTTTAATGCTACACATCCAACAAAGGGCTGATAACTAGAATCTATATAGAACTTAGGAAAATGAACAAGAAAAATCAAACAACCTAATTAGAAAGTGGAAAAAGGACATGAACAGAAACTTTTAAAAAGAAGATAGACTAATGGTCAACAAACATATGGAATATTGCTCAACATCTCTAATCATCAGGGAAATGAAAATCAAAACCACAATGAGATATCACTTAACTCCAGTGAGACTGGTTTTTATCAAAAAGTCCCAAAACAACAAATGTTGGCATGGATGCAGAGAGATAGGAACATTCATACACTGCTGGTGGGACTGCAAATTAGTACAACCTCTACAGAAAGTAAAACGGAGATAACTTAAAGAACTAAAAGTAGAACTACCATTTGATCCAGCAATCCCACTGCTGGGTATTTACCCACAGGAAAAATAAAAATAAACACATTGTATAATAAAGACATCAGCTCTCAAGTGTTTATAGCAGCACAATTCACAATTACAAAGATGTGGAAACAATCCAAGTGCCCATCAATACGTTAGTGGATTAATAAAATGTGGTATACGTACACCATAGATTACTACTCATCCATGAAAAATAATGGTGAATTAATACCTCTTGTATTATCCTGGATGGAACTGGAGCCCATTTTTTGAAGTGAAGTATCACAAGAAAGGAAAAACATACACTACTTATATTCACCATCAAATTTTTACTAATTGATCAACACTTATGTGCACATATGGAAGTAACATTCATCAAATGTCAGGCGGGTGGGAGTGGGATGGGTCAATTCACACTAATAGGTGCAGTAATACTGTCTGGGGGATGGGCATGCTTGTAGCTCTGACTCGGGCCATGCCAGGGTAATATATGTAACCAAAGTGTTTTCACCCCCATAATATTATGAAATTAAAGAATAAATTTTAAAAAGCAAAGATAATTTTCGAAGTAGTAGAAAGGAAATAAAAGAAAAATAATCATTTCAATAAAAAAGAAACAGCGTGGTGAATATAGGTAATTACAAGTAATGAGATAATTCTAGAATATCAAGTGTAAGTTGAGGTCATCATGATATGGAGTCACCATGCTATCGAGAACCTTGCATATCATGCTATTTATTCCATATGTTATAGAGAGACATTAAAAGATCATAAGCAGGGCAGTGATATTTTAGATTATTTTTTCATTTTATTTTAGAATATTAAGCAGAATGAAGGATGAATGGTCAGAAAACTGGAGACAAAATTAGTGGCAGGTAGGGAAAAACCTGGGGAGATAAAGGGAGAAGAGAACAGGGACTAAGGACAATAGGTGACATATATAGGGAGGTATACCTGCAAAGGAGAGGAAGATCAATAACTGGAGATGAAGGAAACATCTAAGACAGTATGGTTTAATAGGCAACAAGATAAGAATATTTCAACAGAAGAGAATGGTCAAGGAGTGAAGGACTGGAATGTGTCCCTTAAATTTATATGTGGATCATTTAACACTTTCTAAGTGCTATTTCATTAATGTCACAGTGACAGAAGGCAGATTTCAGTTGGTTGAGAGGTAAGTAGGACTTAAGCAAATGCAGACACATTGTATAGACAACTAGCTTAAAATTTATGGTTGTGGAGTTGAGGAAAAAGAGCAGTATTTTGAGAAGGGAATAGGTTTGAGGGGTTTTTTTTTTAAGATGGGAGAGACTTGGGCCTGATAAATAGAAAGAGTTTATTTGATCAGGTCCCCTTTAATTACTTTTGTTGTTTCTGTGATTGCCTTTGGGGTCTTCTTCATAAACTCTTTGCCTAGGCCAATGTCTAGAAGAGTTTTTCCAACATTTTTTCTAGAGTTCTTATAATTCCACGCCTTAGGTTTAAGTCTGTTATCCACCATGAGTTGATTTTTGTGAGAGGTGAAAGGTGCGGATCCTGTTTCAGTCTTCTACATGTGGCTATGCAGGTTTCCCAGCACTATTTATTGAATAAGGATTCTTTTCCCCAGTGCATGTTTCTGTCTGCTTTGTCAAAGATCATATGGCTATATGAGGATGGTTTTGTATCTGTGTTCTCAGTTCTGTTCCATGGGTCTACATCTCTGTTCTTGTGCCAGTACCATGTTGTTTTAGTAAGTATAGCCTTGTAGTATAGCTTGCAGTCTGGTAAAGCGATGCCTCCCAATTTGCTCTTTTTGCTAAAGATTGCTTTTGTTATACAGGGTCTTCTTTGGTTCCATACAAAGCGTAGAATATTAAAAGCTTCTGCACAGCAAGAAAAACTATCATGAGAGCAAACAGACAACCTACAGAATGGGAGAAAATATTCACATGTTACACATTTGACAAAGGGCTAATAACTAGAATCTATATAGAACTCAGGAAAATCAGCAAGAAAAAAATCAAACAACCCTATCAAAAAGTGGGAAAATGACATGAAGAGAAATTTTCAAAAGAAGATAGACTAATGGCTACCAAACATATGAAAAAATGCTCAACATCTCTAATCATCAGGGAAATGCAAATCAAAACCACAATGAGATATCACTTATCCCTAGTGAGAATGGCCTTTATCAAAAAGTCCCACAACAATACATGTTGGCGTGAATGTGGAGAGATAGGAACACTCATACATTGCTGGTGGGTCTACAAACTAGTACAATCTCTGTGGAATGCAATATGGAGATACCTCAAAGAGATACAAGAAGAGCTACCATTTGATCCAGCAATCCCATTGCTGGTCATCTGTGCAAAAGAACAAAAGACATTCTCTAAAAAAGACATCTGCACTCGAATGTTTATAGCAGCACAATTCACAATTGCAAAGATGTGGAAACAACACAAGCGCCCATCAATACATGAGTGGATTAATAAAATGTGGTATATGTATACCATGGAGTACTATTCAGCTATAAGAAACAATGGTGATCTAGCACCTCTTCCATTACCCTGGATAGAACTACAACCAATTCTACTAAGTGAAGTATCCCAAGAATGGAGAAATATACACCACGTGAACTCACCATCAAATTGGTATTAACCAATAACACTTAAGGGCATATATAGTAATAACATTCATCAGGTGTCGGGCAGATGGGAGAGGGGAGGAGGGGATGGGTATATATACACATAATGGGTGCGGTGTGCATTGTCTGTGGGATGGACATGCTTGAAGCTCTGACTAGGTTGTGGCAAGGGTAATATACATTACCTAAACATTTGTATCCCTGTAATATGCTGAAATAAAGAAAAAATTAAAAGAAATAACTGAGTGATTTTAAAACTGATCCAAAAATAAGGACCATTTTTTAAAAGAAAAAAATAGCGAAAACTGAATAAGAACTTACTATGTAAATGCATAAGAAATGTGTGTATACACACACACATATGTGTGTGAGTGTATGTGTGTATACTCATTTAATTCTCATAATAACTCAAATAAGCTGAATATTATTAATACCAATTTACCATTGAGAAAACTGAGAAAGTTGGATTATGTAACTTGCCCAAGAGACCACAAATAGTAAGTGGCAGGGTCAGAATTCAAATAGAGAAAGTTTGACTCCCTCTGCTCTCTTAACCACTATACCATTCTGTATCTTTACATCAATGTTTGTCACATGGTTTATATGGAACAAAAATTCATTGAATGAATGAATGGTCTCACAAGGTATTGACTAGCCTTGCAAGGAGCTTAGTATATATATATAAAAGCATAGAAAAATCCCTGTGTCCTTAATCATCTTAGGATGGAAGAGACATGACATTGTTTGTAAGCTGAATGTAAAGGTGATAGAAAGAATACAGAACAACTTCCTTGAGGAGATAGGAGGAGATTTGAGAAAACACTAATCTGTAGTGATTATCATTGAAGAAATAGACTATTCCACTGTGAAGGGAAGGAAATAAGAACAGGTGCAGAAATAGAGAAATGATTCTCTCTCTCTCTCTCTCTCCCTCTCTCCCTCTCTCACCCTATGTATTCACAACATCCTCTATACCACCCAACCAATGGGTGGATGGAAGTGTGGAAGGCACTCTGTGGGAGCAGTTCTAGCTTCTATTTTTTTTGTAAAGTAGGAAGTAGTTGAGACTGCTGAGAATCAGGGGTGAGACATTAATAAGACAATAGAAGGAGAAGAGAAGAGAAGACAAGAGAAGAGAAAACAAGAGAAGAGGTCAGTATAGCCCCTGATGAGTGGCATTTGACTGGGAACATACAGGATTTCTTGGCAGTCTTGAGAGCCCGGGCCTGTAAGTTTCTCTAATAGCGGTTTGTATCCCGGTTGAAAGAGTGGAAAGGATGGATGGTTAAATCAAATCGAGATGAGGTCCCTGCAGGGAGAGTTGGACAAAAGAACCAAGGTGCAAAGAAAGAGACAATATTGAAAAAACGGTTGATTACATGATGGATGGTATGGTCAAATTAATCTTGGAAAAAATAATGTCAGAAGTTGGCTGAGAGATTGGAAAATACAGAAGAGTTGATAGCCTAGAAGTATTGAGGGGATTTAAAAAAGAGTGAAAAAAATGAAAAATAAAATTTGTATATCATATGGGTCAGACACAGGAATTTAAAGTCTCAGAAGGAAAAGTCTCAGATTATAACAAATTTTAGTTCAATTTTTCCATTAGAGCCACTTGGAAAGTTTTAAAATCATACCAATGCTATGACATAATCCTCAAGGATTCTCATTACACCCTCAAATATTGATAATTTTTTTTATTAAAAAACTTTTCCAGCGTTATTGAGGTATAATTGACAGATAAAATTGTGTATATTAAAAGTATACAACATGATGTTTTGATATACATTTAAAATAGGCATAGACTGGGCTTACCTAAAAATGATACAAGCCATATATGACAAATCCACAGCCAATCTCATACTGAATTGGGAAAATATTGAAAGCATTCCCACTTAGAACTAGAACCAGACAAGGTTGCCCGTTATGTCCACTTCTATTAAACATAGTGCTGGAAGTCCCTGCTAGAGCAATTATATAAGAGAGGGGAATTAAGGGCATCCAAATGGGGGCAGAAGAGATCAAACTCTCACTCTTTGCTGATGATATGATATTATATCTAGAAAACCCCAAGGATTCAACCAAGAGACTCCTGGAATTGATAAATGAATTCAGTGAAGTCTCAGGATATAAAATCAATACACACAAATCAGAGGCATTCATATATGCCAATAGTAGTCAAACTGAGAAACAAATCAAAGACTCAATATCCTTCACAGCAGCAAAAAAGAAAGTCAAGTACCTAGGAATATATTTAACTAACGAGGTAAAAGACCTCTACTGGGAGAACTATGAAACACTAAGGAAGGAAATAGCAGAAGACATAAACAGGTGGAAAACCATACCATGCTCATCGGTCAGCAGAATCGACATTCTTAAAATGTCTATACTACCCAAAGTTATCTACAGATTCAATGCAGTCCCTATTAAAATACCAACATCATTTTTCACAGATATAGAAAAAATAATTTTATGCTTTGTATGGAACCAGAGAAGACCATGTACAGCAAAAGCAATCCTAGGCAAAAAGAATAAAATGGGAGGCATCAACTTACCAGACTTCGAACTATACTACAAGGCTATAGTAATTAAATCATCTTGGCACTGGCACAAGAACAGGGACATAGACCAGTGGAAGAGAACTGAGAACCCAGATATAAAACCATGCTCATACAGCTGCCCAATCATTGACAAAGCAGACAAAAACATACACTGGGGAAAAGAATCCTTATTCAATAAATGGTGCTTGGAAAACTGGACAGCCACATCCAGAAGACTGAAACAGGGTCCACACCTTTAACCTCTCACAAAAATCAACTCACGGTGGGTAACTGACTTAAACCTATGGCTTGAAACTTTTAGAATTCTAGAAGAAAATGTTGGGAAAACTTTTATAGATATTGGCCTAGGCAAAGAATTTGTGAAGAAGACCCCAAAGGCAATCACAGAAACAACAAAAATAAATAAATAGGATCAAATTAGAAAGCTCTGCACAGCCAAAAAAACTATCACGAGAGGCAACAGACAACCTACAGAATGGGAGAAAATTTTCGTATGCTACACATCCAATAAAGCACCGATAACTAGAATCTATTTAGAACTCAGGAAAATCAGCAAGAAAAAATCAAACAGCCCTATCAAAAAGTGGACAAAGGACATGAACAGAAACTTTTCAAAAGAAGATGGAATCATGTCCAACAAACATATGAAAAAATGCTCAACACCTCTAATCATCAGGGAAATGCAAATCAAAACCACAATGAGATATTATTTATCTGCATTGTGACTGGCCTTTATCAAAAAGTCCCAAAATAATAAGTGTTGGCATGGATGTGGAGACATAGGAACACTCATACACTGCTGGTGGGACTGCAAACTAGTGCAACCTCTGTGGAAAGCAATACAGAGATACCTCAAAGAGATACAAGTAGATCTACCATTTGATCCAGCAATCCCATTACTGGTCATCTGCCCAAAAGAACAAAAGACATTCTATAAAAAAGACATCTGCACTCAAATGTTTATAGCAGCACAATTCACAATTGCAAAGATGTGGAAATAACCCAAGTGCCCATCAATACATGAGTGGGTTAATAAAATGTGGTATATGTATACCACGGAGTACTATTCAGCTATAAGAAACAATGGTGATATAGCACCTCTTGTAGTATCCTGGCTAGAACTAGAACCCATTCTACTAAGTGAAGTACCCCAAGAATGGAAAAATAAGCACCACATGTACTCACCAGCAAATTGGTTTTAACTGATCAACACCTAAATGTACATATAGGAATAACATTCATCGGACGTTGGGCAGTTGGGAGGGGCAGGAGCGGATGGGTATATACATACATAATGAATGCAATGAGCACTGTCTGGGGGATGGACACACTTGAAGCTCCGACTCTGGGGGGAGTATGGGTCAAGGGCATTATACGTAACCTAAACATTTGTACCCTGATAATAAGCTGAAATAAAAATAAATAAATAAATAAAAAAGTATACAACATGATGTGTTGATGTACATTTACACTATAAATAATTATAGTCAGTATAATTAGCATATCTATTACTTCACATAATTACCTTTTTTTTGTGGCAAGAACATTTGAGATCTACTCTCACAGCACGTTTCAAATACACCATGTATTATTATTAACTAAAGTCACCATGCAGTACATTAAAACTCCAAAACTGATTCATCTTGTAATTGAAAGTTTGTATACTTAGATCAATATTTCCCCCTTTCCTTCACCTCTCATCCCCTGGTAACCATCATTCTACCCTATGTTACTTTGAGTTTGAACTTCTAGGATGGCCACTTTTTCCAGAAGTCCAGGAGAAGGAGCTCCAGAGACTCAAAGTTTGCTATTGATTTTAAGAGACAAAAATGAGATTTCTTGAGACACATTTTGATTTCCAGTGCTTTTTAAATGTTAGAAATAAAAGCCCCAGTTCTTAGAGATCACTGAAAATTTAGTTTGGGAAGAAATTTTTAAAAATACTGGTCATAGTACTTCAGCAATATCGTGCTATCGTAAAATTGAACTTGGACTACTGGGCAGAGTATCCATCTTAGAGGTTAACAAGCAAAAAAACCTCACTTTATATGAACTTGACTCAGAGAGAATAGGGTGTGAGGAGGGGAATTAAGTAGGAAGGATAAAGCAGAGAACACAGGTGGGGTATTAAGAACAAGATGTGTGGGGATATCAATGAGGAAAGAGAAATGGACACAACTCAGAAGGGGCCATGGTCTGAGATGATCTTAAAGCAGGACCCTGAGAAATGCAATTGCCCCATTTTGCCTGGCAGGTCTGCTCTCCTGCACTTCATCTTAGACTAAGAGAGAGATGCTTCTAGCACAGGCAGGTACAGATGTTGCCCACCTCCATTCCTCTGGAAACTGTGTGTGCGAGCTGTTGCTAGGCCGGCAACACATAGTTTGTGAATATTTTCTTCCATTTAGTAGGGTGTTCTTTTGCTGTGCAAAAGCTTTTTAGTTTAATTAAGTCCCATTTGTCTATTTTTGTTTTTCTTGCATTTGCGTTTGGGGATGTAGTCATATATTCTTTGTTTAAGCCAATGTCCAGAAGAGTTTTTCTAGGTTTCTTTATAGGATTTTTATAGTTTCAGACATTACATTTAGGTTATAAATTAATCTTGGGTTAATTTTTGTATATGGTGTGTTAAGGATCTAGTTCAATTCTTCTGCATATGGCTATCCAATTTTCCCAGCACCATTTATTGAATAGTGTGTCCTTTCCCCAGGGTATATTTTTCTCTGCTTTGTCTTGACAGTTGGTTGTAGGTGTGTGGTTTTGTTTTTGGGTTACCTATTCTGTTCTATTGATCTATTTGTTTATTTTTATACCAATATCATAGTGTTTTGGTTACTGTAAACTTGTAGTATAATTGGAAGGCAGATAATGTGATGCCTTCACATTTGTTCTGTTTGCTTAGGATTGCTTTGGTTATTTGGGCTCATTTTTGTTCCATATGAATTTTAGGATTGTTTTTTCTAGTTCTGTGAAAAATGAGATTGATATTTTGATAGGAATTTTATTGAATATATGGACTGCTTTGGGCAGTATGGTCATTTCAACAACATTGGTTCTTCCATTCCATGGACATGTATGCTTTTCCATTTGTTTGTGTCATCTACAATTTTTTTCAATAGTGTTTTGTAATGTTCCTTGTAGAGATCTTCCATCTTCTTGGTTAAATATATCCCTAGATATTTTATTTTGTATAGCTATTGTAAGTGGAATTGACTTTATGATTTGGGTTTCAGCTTGATATTAGTGTATAGAAATGCTACTGATTTTGGTAAGTTGATTTTGGATCCTGAAACTTTACTGAATTCGTTTATCAAATCAAGAGTCTTTTGGTGGAGTCTTTAGCATTTTCTCACTATGCAATCATATCATCAACAGAGACAATTCGACTCCTCTTTTCCAATTTGGACGCCATTTACTTCTTTCTCTTGCCTGATTGATCTGGCTTGGACTTCCAGTACTATGTTAAATAGAAGTGGTTAAAGTGAACATCCTTGCTTTGTTTCAGTTCTTAAGGGGAATGCTTCTGATTTTTTTCATTCAGTATGATGTTGGCTGTGGGTTTGTCATATATGGCTTCTATTATTTTGAGGTATGTTCCTTCTATTCCTAGGTTATTGAGGGTTTTTATCATGAAGGAATGCTGAATTTTATTAAATGCTTTTTATGCATCTACTGAGATGATCATACGGTTTTTGTTTTTAATTCTGTTTATGTGGTGGCTCATGTTTATTGATATGTATATGTTGAACCATCTTTGCATCCCTATAATACAACCCACTTGATCATGGTGCATTATCTTTTCTGATGTTCTGTTGAATTTGATTTGCTAGTACTGTGTTGAGAATTTTTGCATTTATGTTGATGAGGGATATTGGTCTATAGTTTTAGTTTTTTGTTGTGTCCTTTCCTGGATTTGGTATCAGAGTGATACTGGCTTTGTAGAATGAGTTAAAGAGGATTCCTTCCTTCACAATTTTTTTTGGAATAGTTTTGGTAGTATTGCTACCAGTTCTTTTTGCGTCTGGTAGAATTCAGCTATGAATTCCTCCTGTCCTGGGCTTCTTCTGTTGGCGGATTTTTTATTACTGATTAAATATCGCTACTTATTAGTCTGTTTAGGATTTCTATGTCTTCCTTGTTCAATCTTGTGAGCTTTATGTGTCCTGGACTTTATCAATTCCTCTAAGTTTTGAAGTTTATAAGCATAGAGTTGTTCATAGTAGTCTCTAATGATCTTTTGTTTTTCTGTGGTATATGTTGTAATGTCTACGTTTTTATTTCTGATTGTGTTTATTTGAATCTTCTTTTCTCCTTGGTTATTCTACCTAATAGTCTATCACTTTTGTTTATATTTTCAAAGAACCAACTTTTTGTTTTGTTGATCTCTTTGTATACTCAATTGTAATTTCATTTATTTAGGCTCTGATCTTTATTATTGCTTTTCTCTTGCTAGCTTTGAGTTTGGTTTGTTCTTGTTTTTTTTTTATTCCTTGAGGTGTAACCTTAGATTGTTAATTTCTGATCTTTCTATTTTTTATTTCAGCATATTATGGGCATACAAATGCTTAGGTTACGTATATTGCCTTTGCCCCACCCAAGTCAGAGCTTCAAGGGTGTCCAGCCCCCAGATGGTGCACACCACACTCATTAGGTGTGAGTATACCCATCCTCTCCTCCCCCTCCCACCTGCCCGACACCCAATGAATGTTACTTCCATATGTGCACATAAGTATTGATTGGTTAATACCAATGTGATAGTGAGAACATGTGGTGCTTGTTTTTCCATTCTTGTGATGTTTCACTTAGGAGAAAGGGCTCCAGCTCTATCCAGGATAATGCAAGAGGTGAAAGATCACCATTGTTTTTTGTGGCTGAATAGAACTCCATGGTTGCTATAAATATTCCAGTGGAGATGTCTTTTTTATAGAATGTCTTTAGTTCCCTTACGTAGTTACCCAGTAATGGGATTGCTTGATCAAATGGTAGTTCTACTTTTAGCTCTTTGAGGTATCTCCGTATTATTTTCCACAGAGGTTGTAATACCTTCCATTCCCAATAGCAGTGTATGAGTTTTCCTATTTCTCTGCATCCACACCAATATTTATTGTTTTGGGACTTTTTAATAAAGTCCATTCTCACTGGAGATAAATGATATGTCATTGTGGTTTTGATTTGCATTTCCCTGATGAATAGAGATGTTGAGATTTTTCGTATGTTTCTTGGCCATTATTCTGTATTCTTTTGAAAAGTTTCTGTTCATGATCTTTTTCAACTTTTTAATGGGATTGTTTGATATTTTTCTTGCTGATTTTCCTGGGTTCTATATAGATTCTAGTTATCCACCCTCTATCACGTGTGTAGCATGCAAACGCTTTGTATGGAAGCAGAGAAGACCCTGTATAGCAAAAGCAATCTTAATCAAAAAGAACAAATTGGGAGGCATCAATTTACCAGACTTTAAGCTATACTACAAGGCTATAGTTACTAAAACAGCATTTTACTGGCAGAAGAACAGAGTCATAGACCAGTGGAGCAGAACTGAGAACCCATATATATATATATATATATATATATATATCCCCATATAGCCATCCAATCTTTGACAAAGCAGGCGAAAACATATACTGGGGGAAAGAATCCTTATTCAATAAATGGTGCTGGGAAATTTGGATACCCAGATGTAGAAGACTGAAACAGGATCTGTACCTCTCACCTGTCATAAAAATCAACTCATGGTGGATAACAGACTTAAACTTAGGGCATGAATCTATTCTAATAGATTCTAATTCTAGAAGAAAATATCCGAAATACACTTATAGACATTACCCTAGGGAAAGAATTTATGAACAAGACCCCATAAGTAATCACCACTCAAACAATAATAAATAAATGGGACCTGATCAAAGTAAAAGGCTTCTATTTTTTTGATGCAGTCATTTAACGCTATGAATTTTTCTCTTAAAATTGCTTTCGTGGTATCCCAGAGATATTAATATGTTGTGTCTCCCTTCTCATTTGGTCCAAAAACATTTTTGATTTCCATCTTCATTTAATTGTTGACCCAAAGATTGTTCAGGAACAGGTTGTTTAATTTCCATGTACTCGTATAGTTTTGAGAGTTCCTCTTGGAATTTATTTCTGGTTTTATTCCACTGTAATCTGAGAAGATACTTGATATAATTTTGATTTTTATAAAATTATTGAAACTTTTTTGGCCTGACATATGGTCTGTCTTAGAGAATGTTCCATGTGCAGATGAGAAGAATATATATTATATGGTTGTTGGGTAGAATGTTCTTATACCTACCTGTTAGGTCCATTTGGCCTAAAGTCCAATTTAAATCCAATGTTTCTTTGTTGATTTACTGTCTTGATGATCTGTCTAATTCTATCAGTGATGTTTTGAAGTCCCCAGTATTATCGTATTTTTGTCTTTCTCTTTTTGTAGGTCTACTCATATTTGTTTCACAAATCTAGTTGCTCCATTGTTCGGTGCTTATAATTTGAGGATTGTTATATCTTCTTGTTAATTTCTTTATCATTATACAATGACTTTTTGTTTTTACTGTTGCTGATTTAAAGTCTGTTTTATCTAAGTATTCTGCTCGCTTATGGTTTCCATTTTCATGGAATATCTTTTTCCACCCCCTTTTCTTCAGTCTATATGTGTCTTTAATATGGTGGGTTTCTTACGAGCAGCATACTGTCAGGTCATTTTTAAACCATTCTGTCAATCTGTGTCTCTTAAGTGAGACATTTAATCCATTTACATGCAGGTTTAATATTGATATGTGAAGTTTCCTTCTTGCCATAATGTTAGCTGTTATCTAGTTGCTTTGCAGACTCATTTATGTAACTGTTTTATAAGACTTGTGAATTTTATACTTTCATGTGTTTTTATTATGGTAAGTATGAACCTTTTGTCTCTATGTTTTAAACTCCTTTGAGCATTTCTTATAGTGCTGGTCTGCTGGTGACAAATCCGCTCAGCATTTGCATCTCTGGGACATATTTTATTTCTCCTTCACTTACAAAGTTTATTCTACCAAGACAGAAAATTCGTGTTCAACATATTTTTTCTTTAAAAATTCTGAAAATAGGGCCCCAATTTCTTTCTGGCATGTTAAGTTTCTGCTGACACATTTGCTGTTAGTCTGATGGAATTTCATTTATAGGTGACCAAATATTTTTATCTTGAAAAATATGGTAGTCTTCTTGAATTTCTACGTCATCCTTGTGCAAGAGCCATGGTAATCATCTCTGCATTGTTCGAATTTTAGTAAATGTGCTATTGAAACTAGCATTTTTTTTTAAATTCCACATATAAGAGAAATCATGCAGGGGGGAGAAAAATGGCGGAGTTCAGGTAGCATCCCGGTTCCCTGACTCCAGAAAAAGAGACGTAGATCTCGGTCTGCTACACATGACCAGATCGCTCTCCTGCAAAAACAGCTAGGTGAATTGGTGGAGATTCGGCGAGGGACACACAAATCTGGAAAAAGAATAAGGCGAACAGGAGATCGGAACGCAAAACCTGGAAAGCGCGGACAGACAATAGAGAGTGGAGCGTGAGACAGCGGCGACAGCCTGGCCAGCAAGTGCACTGAGATGAGTCCCTCATGAGACAGTCTAGCTTCCCCACTGACTTACAAGCCCACCGAGAGGCAGGGGCTTGTGCGAAGTGGATGTAGAATTGTGTCAGGAAACGTGGGGCTCAGCAGTGAGGAGACACGAGCTGGAAGCAACTTGAACTTCCCGTAGCTCCATCGGAACTGCACCGGACAGGGGAGGAGCTGGTCTGGGCTAGCTCTGGAGGCAGTTAAGAGTCAGGTAGCTGGTCTCTGGCACCCGGCGGGTCCTGAACGGGGAGGTGATTACTGAGCAGAGGACTCTAACCTGGAAACTGGCACTGGCGATTGGGACTGCTCAGGGTGGGCCAGTAGAAGTGAGAGCTATTGCTGGACTGGTGTGATTTGGGGGAGGGAGACACAAAGGAGACGGTGGAGTACCCTGGTGACTCGACTGACTCCCTGATCGGGTACCTCAGAGCCCCTGAGCAGCTCCCTCTGGAGCCAACGCCCTGGAGGCGGGCCAATGCCAGCTATGGGCCTACAGCAGGTCGCAGTATGGTGCGGATCGGCTCCTTTCCCCCAGCCTTGGATGCCTCGCAACCAGCTCGGCCCTTCCAGGACTTAAAGTCAATCAGCCAGGCCCAATTATTCGAGCGGTGAATTCTGAGTGTCTCCTCAGTTGAGAGGGGAAGACGCCTGTAGAAGCTGAAGGCGCTGGGGTGTTGGGCAGACTCATGAGCCACACCCTACCCCTGGCCAGCGTCTTTTGCACAGCTTGTGAGCTTGCAGCAGTGAGACATAAAAAGCCATTCCCCCTCTGCGACAAGCACCAGTCCCTGGGGCTTTGGCACTGACCAAGAGCTGACAGCCAAGTGACATTCACCAGACCAGTTCAGGTCATCCGGTATGATTGCATTTCCGCCTCTAGTCAGATACCAACAGAGAAACCTGCGACTAGGGAATCAAAACCTTGGCAAGAGACGAAAACAAGCTCCCCAAGTAACTCCTCTCATCAAGAGAACCCTGGACAACATACCAGTGGCTCCCTCCAGTGGCAGAACAAAACAAAAGTAACAGCGGATGCAGATGGGAAGGACCCAGGGAAAGATTTCTGGAAGTAAGAAATATCAAATGGAAAGCACACCCCCAAAGAGGAACACCAGCTCTCTAGCAATGAACACTAACCAGGTCCAGAATACGAAAATGACAGAAGAAGGATTCCAAACATGGATTATAAGTAAGCTCAATGATATGCAAGGAAAAGTGGATAACCATCACAAGGAAACCACAAAAAAAATCCAGGACTTGGAAGAAAAATTCACTAAAGAAATTGAAATATTAAAGAAAAATCAAACCGAACTCCTGGAAATAAAGGACTTATTCAGGGAACTTCAAAACACTGTGGAAAGCCTCAAGAACAGGGTAGACCAAACAGAAGAAAGAATCTCAGAGATCGAAGACAGCTCCTTCCAAATGAATAAGTCAATCACAGAGATTGAGCAGAAAATAAAGAAAAAAGAAACAAGTTTACAGGAAATGTGGGATTATGTGAAAAAACCTAACCTGCGATTGATCGGTCTTCCGGAAAATGAAGAAGAGACCACGCAACGGCAGGATAACCCATTTGAAGACTTAATAGAGGAGAATTTTCCATGCCTTGCTAAAAATCTAGATATACAGATACGAGAAGCGCAGAGGACCCCAGGGAGATTCAATGCAAATAGAACGACACCACGTCATGCAGTCATCAGATTGACCAAAATAGCCACTAAAGTGGCCCTTCTATGAGCGGTAAGGTGAAAGAAACAAGTAACATACAAAGGAAAGCCTATCAGAATAACCTCAGACTTCTCAACTGAAACCGCGCAAGCAAGAAGAGCCTGGGGCCCCATTCTCACTCTTCTGAAACAGAATAATGCCCAGTCTAGAGTTCTGTACCCTGCAAAACTAAGTTTTATATATGAAGGAGAAATAAAGACATTCCCAGATAAAAAAAAGTCTGCGGGAATTCACCAAGACAAGACCAGCTCTCCAAGAAGTACTCAAAGCTGAATTACACAAGGACTGGCACAATAAACACTCACGAATGCAAAACCACTCAAAAGCTAAAGATCAGAGGCTAGAATCCACAATGGCTCAAGAGAGAAAACAAAGCAACAAAAAGCAACTCAACAGTTTGATGAACAATTTACCCCATTTATCAGTTCTTTCAATAAATGTGAATGGCTTGAACTCACCTCTCAAGAGACATAGGCTGGCCGAATGGATAAAAAAATACAAGCCAAATACCTGCTGTCTTCAGGAAACGCATCTAACCTGCAAGGATGCATTTAGACTCAAGGTAAAGGGGTGGAAATCAATATTTCAAGCAAATGGAAGCCAAAAGAAGGCAGGTATAGCAGTTTTGATCTCAGACAACTTAGCTTTTAAATCAACAAAAGTAATGAAAGACAAAGAAGGCCACTATATAATGGTGAAGGGTACAGCTCAACAAGAAGACATAACAATTCTAAGTATGTATGCACTCAACCTAGGGGCACCCAGATTCATAAAGCAAACATTACTTAACCTAAATAATTTGATGAACAGCAACACATTATAGTCGGAGATTTCAACACCCCACTGACAGCAAGGACAGATCCTCCAATCAGAAAATTAACAAAGAAATTATGGACTTAAACAGAACCCTAGAACAAATGGGCTTGACTGACATATACAGGACATTCTACCCAAAAACCACAGAATTTACGTTCTTCTCCGCAGCTCATGGGACATTATCTAAGATTGACCATATTCTAGGACACAAAGAATGTCTCAAAAAAGTTAAAAAAATAGAAATTATACCATGCATCTTCTCAGATCACAGTGCGATAAAAATAGAAATCAACCCCAGCAGAAACACTCATCTCTATACCAAGTCATGGAAATTAGACAACTCCCTGCTGAACGATTCCTTCCTAATGATGAAATAAAAATGGAAATCAAAAGATTCTTTGAACTAAATGACAAAGGTGACCCAAGTTACCAAAATCTGTGGGACACAGCCAAAGCATTCCTGAGAGGAAAGTTTATGTCCATAAATGCTTATATCCAAAAGTCAAAAAGATCACAAGCAGACAACCTAATGAATCGACTCAAAGAACTGGAAAAAGAAGAACAGAACGACCCCAAACCCAACAGAAGAAGGGAAATTATTAAGATCAAATCAGAGCGTAATGAAATTGGCAACAGGGAAACTATTTGTAAGACTAATAAAACAAAAACTTGGTTGTTTGAAAAAGTAAACAAAATTGATACACCTCTGGCTAAACTCACGAAAAACAGAAGAGGAGATTCAATATATAATTTATGAATATTACAAAAATCTTTATGCACCCAAACTGGAAAATGTGGAGGAAATGGACAAATTTTTAGAAACACACAACCTCCCTAGGCTCAACCAGGAAGAAACAGAATTCCTCAACAGACCAATATCAAGCACTGAAATTGAAACAGCAATAAAAAACATCCCAAAAAAGAAAAGTCCCGGACCAGATGGTTTCACACCCGAATTTTACCACACCTACAAAGAAGAACTGGTGCCCATCCTGCACAAATTATTCCACAACATCGAGAAGGATGGACTCCTCCCCAACACGTTTTATGAAGCCTACATAACTCTGATACCAAAACCAGGAAAGGATGCATCAAAAAAGAAAACTACAGACCAATATCCCTTATGAATATAGATGCAAAAATTCTAGCTGGCCGAATCCAGGTGCTTATTAAGAAAATAATGCACCATGACCAAGTGGGCTTCATTCCAGAGATGCAGGGATGGTTCAACATACGCAAATCTATAAATGTAATTCACCACATAAACAGAAGCAAAAGCAAAAACCACATGATACTCTCAATCGACGCAGAAAAGGCATTTGACAAAATTCAACACCCTTTTATGATAAGAACGCTTAACAAAATAGGCATAGACGGGGCTTACCTAAAAATGATACAAGCCATTTATGACAAACCGACACTCAACATCATACTGAATGGGGAAAAATTGAAAGCATTCCCACTTAGAACTGGAACCAGACAAGGATGCCCACTATCTCCGTTTCTATTCAACATAGTGCTGGAAGTCCTGGCCACAGCAATCAGGCAAGAGAGCGGAATTAAAGGCATACGAATGGGAACAGAAGAGATCAAACTCTCACTATTTGCTGATGACATGATACTATACCTAGAAAACCCCAAGGATTCAACCAAGAGGCTACTGGAACGGATAAATGAATTCAGTAAAGTCTCAGGATGCAAAATCAATGCACACAAATCAGAGGCTTTCATATACGCCAACAGCAGTCTTACCGAGAACCTAATCAAAGACTCAATTCCCTTCACAATGGCAACAAAGGAAATAAAGTATCCAGAAATATATTTAACTGAGGAGGTAAAAGACCTCTACAGGGAGAACTATGAGACAGTGAGGAAGGAAATAGCAGAAGACATAAATAGGTGGAAAACCATACCATGCTTGTGCGTCGGCAGAATCACCATTGTTAAAATGTCTATACTACCCAAAGTGATCTACAGATTCAATGCAATCCCTATTAAAATACCAACATCATTCTTCACAGATGTAGAAAAATTAATTCTACGGTTCGTATGGAACCAGAGAAGACCCCACATAGCAAAAACAATTCTAGGAAATAAAAACAAAATGCGAGGCATCAATGTACCAGACTTCAAACTCTATTACAAAGCTGTAATATTAAAATCAGCTTGGTACTGGCACAAAAATAGAGCCATTGACCAGTGGAACAGAACTGAGAACCCAGATATAAAACCATCCTCATATAGCCACCTAATCTTTGACAAAGCAGACAAAAACATACACTGGGGAAAAGAATCCTTATTCAATAAATGGTGCTGGGAAAACTGGATAGCCACATGTAGAGGACTGAATCAGGATCCACACCTTTCACCTCTCACAAAAATCAACTCATGTTCGGTAACAGATTTAAACCTAAGGAGTGAAACTATTAGAATTCCAGAGGAAGAAGTTGTAAACACTCTTCTAGACATTGGCCTAGGCAAAGAATTTATGAAGAAGACCCCAAAGGCAATCACAGCAACAACCAAATAAATAAATGGGACCTGATCAAATTAAAAAGCTTCTGTACAGCCAAAGAAACTGTCACAAGACTAAACAGACAACCTACAGAATGGGAGAAGATTTTTGCATGCTACAAATCTGATAAAGGGCTGATAACTAGAATCTACTTAGAACTCAGGAAAATCAACAAGGAAAAATCAAACAAGCCTATCAAAAAGTGGGCAAAGGACATGAACAGAAACTTTTCAAAAGAAGACAGAATAATTGCCCAATAACATGTGAAAAAATGCTCAACATCTCTAATCATCAGGGAAATGCAAATCAAAGCCACAATAAAATATCACTTCTCTGCAGTGAGACTGGCCTTTATCAAAAAGTCCCAAAACAATAAATGTTGTCACGGACGTGGAGAGATAGGAACACTCATACACTGCTGGTGTGACTGCAAACTAGTGCAACCTCTGTGGAAAGCCATATGGAGATACCTTGATGAGATACAATTAGAAGTACCATTCGATCCAGCAATCCCATTACTGGGCATCTATCCAAAACATCAAATGATACTCTATCAGAAAGACACCTGCACCCGAATGTTTATAGCAGCATGATTCACAATTGCAAAGATGTGGAAACAACCGAAGTGTCCGTCAGTACATGAGTGGATTAATAAAATGAGGTATATGAATACCATGGAGTACTATTCAGCTTTAAGAGCAATGGTGATATAGCACGTCTTGTATACTCCTGGATAGAGCTGGAACGCATTCTACTAAGTGAAGTATCCCAAGAATGGAAAAACAAGCACCACATGTACTCACCATCAAATTAGTATTAACTGAACAACACATAAGTGTACATATAAGAATAACATCTATTGGATGTCGGGCATGGGAGAGGGGGACAGGGAGGGGGGAGGGGGAGGAGGGGACGGATACATGCGTACACAAAGAGTGCAATGCGCACCATCCGAGAGATGGACACATTTGAAACTGGGACTTGGGGGGAAGGGGGAGCAAGGGCAACATACATAACCTAAACATCTGTATCCCTGTAATAACAAACAATAAGAAAAAATAAAAATTAATTTACTAACTCCAAAAAAAAAAAAGAGGGAGAAATCATTTAGTATGTATCTTCCGGTATCTGTCTTATTTCATTGGGCATAAGTTCTGTCACGTTCATTCGCGCTGTTGCAAATGGCAGGATTATCTTCTTTTTAAGGCTGAATAATAGTCCTATATGCATATACATATATGTAAATGTAATTGTGTATATATAAATATATGTGGTGGCAATGGAAAAACAAAATTCTCTTAAAAGGTATTGACAAAAGAATGCACCAATAGGTAGGTGGAACAGAATAGAGGGCCCACAAAATAGACCCAAATAAATGTAATCAACTGGTTTCCTTTTTTTAATGCAGGATCTGGCTATGTTGCCCAGGCTGGTCTCACATTCTTGGGCTCAAGCATTCCTCTTACTTCTGCCTCCTAATTAGCTGCGACTACAAGTACAAGCCACCCTGACTGGCTAATCAACTAATTTTTGACAGAAGAACAAAGGAAAGACAATGGAGAAACAATAGTCTTTTCAACAAATAGTGCTAGAACAACTGGACAATCACACACATGCACAAAAAAAGAATTTAGACACATACTTTATACTCTTAATAATTATTGTTAATAAATCAAAATGTATCACAGACCTAAATATAAAATGCAAAATTGTAAAACTTCTAGAAAATAATATAAGAGAAATTCTAACTGGAGTTGAGTTTGGTGATGAGTTTATAGCTATAACACCAAAAGCATGATCCATTAAAGAAATAAGTGACAAGCTGAACTTCGTTAAAATTAAAAATTTCTGCTCTGTGAAAAACATTGTGAAGAAAATAAAAAAGACAAGCCACAGACTGAGAGTAAATATTTTCAAAAGATACATGTGATAAAGACATTCAAAATACTTAAAAGAACTGTTAAAAGTAAATAAAGGAGGGGTTCAAGATGGCTAAATAGAAGCTTCAGACTCTTGCCCTCTCCACAAAGAACAAAAATATTAAATAGATAACCACACTCTAAATAAAACATCTAAGAGAAAATACTGGAATTTAGCAAAGATGCAACAGAAAACCCCCGAGGCACAGAAGAAGAGGGAAGTGAAGTAGCAATTGCAGGCACTGCTGGGGGCCGACGCACACACCCGCCAGAGTCTGAAAGCTCCCCATCTACCTGGGGCCACTCCCACTGATGGAAACTCCACCTCCCACTGCAGCAAGGCTGCTGCACAGTAAAGTGTGCCATGAGGACAGACTGCTGATGTACACAATGGCAACTATTGCTGGGGGCTAAATTGTGTGCTCCCCAGATCTTTAAAGCCACCTGCCTACCTGGGGCTAATCGCACTGACAACAACCCTGCCTCCCCCAGCAACAGGGCTGCTGTGTACTAATATATGCACTGAGGACAGCTTCTCTCTGCACACCACCACAGCTTCTGTGCACCCTGGGGCTGAAAAGTGCACTCCTCAAATCCTGAAATCTGCCCTCCTGCCTGAGGCCACTCCCACTGACAAGAACTTTGCCCCCCAGCAGCTGGGTCACTGCAAATTTGCATGTGCCCTGAAATAAGGCTTTCTCTTCCCACTACTGGAGGGTACTTTGCCCTACTCATAACAGCCTGCACCTGTGTGCTCCACTAGGGGGCCTGCGGATTGGCCTGCCCAGCTTGACGTTGACCTTCCAGTGCCCAAGCTTGCCACCCAGGGGCCTGGGGATTACCTTGTCCAGTCCACCACCACTAGCATCTATGCCCTCTTCTCAGGGACCTGATGATGGGTTTACCCATACTGCTGCTACCAACACTGCCAGCCCTCATATGCACCTACCAGTTGAAGGTCAGGGTACTGGCCTGCCCAGCCTGTAATAGCCACCACTGATACTAGCAAGTGCTTTCTGGGAGCCGGAGGGTTGTACCACCAGCACTACTGTGATTGCCCATACCAAATGCACTGCCCAGGGGCCTGACATTCCTTCCACCTAAACTGTCTTACTGTTGCCACTACTGGCACCTAAGAAACCCATCTTGAGGCCAAAGAATTGGCTTAACTGGATCCACTAACATCAAAGACCAAATATGCCAAGGGGCTCAATGACAGGCACACTCAGCTTTCTACTGCCACTATTGGGACCCAAGGACTTGGCCCACCTGGCATCCTGGTCCCAGCAAAACCTCACCACAGCCTCCACTAAGAAATACAGCCAAGCCACTGATGAAATCACAGACAACACAACGCAATTTGCAGACAAGAAATCATATGGAGACCACATTATGGCACACATGCAGTATCAAAGCTGAAGTACCCAACACAACCACCAGCATAGACATATTTTCAGGAAAAAGTCTTCCCCTACAAAAGCCAATACAAAAAATGGGAAGAAGAACCTGTCACACTATATGCACAGATATTAACTTAAAAACACAAGAAACATGAAAAAGCAAGGAAATGTGATGCTTTCAAAGAAACACAATAATTCTCCAGCAACAGATCTTGATAAAAAAATATTAAATGCTGTGAAAAGAATTCAAAATAATGGTTTTAAAGAAACTTAGTGAGATACAAGAGGAAACATATAAATGATACAAAGAAATCAGGAAAACAATTCAGGATATGAGCGAGAAATACGCTAGGGAAATACATATTTAAAAAACCCAGACAATAATACTGGAACTGAAGAATTTAATACCTGAAATAAAAAATACATCCCAGAACTACAATGATAGATTAGATTAAGCAGAGCAAAGAATTTCAAAACTTGGAGATAGGTCCATTAAAATAACCCAGTAAGACAAAAAGAAATGAATGAACAAAGCCTGTATGGTATACGGGACACCGCAAAAACCCATATATTCAAATTTTCAGTGCTATAGAAAATAAGGAGAAAGCCAAATGCCTAGAAAACCCATTTAATGAAATAATACCTGAAAATTTCCTAAGTTGAGAAGGATATTTAGACATTCAGATATGGGAGGTCAGAGATCCCCAAACAGATACAACTCCAAAAGCTTCTCTCCATAGCACATTATAGTCAAACTGTCAAAAGTCAAAGACAAAAAGGGAATTCTAAATACAGTAAAAGAAACATGGCTAATCACACATAAGGGAACCTGAAACCTCAGAGTCTAGGAGAGAATGAGATGATATATTCAAAGTAGTTAAAGAAAAAGTCTGCCATTAAAGAATACTATACTCAGCAAAGTTATCCTTCATAAATGAAGGTGAAATAAAGACTTAACCAGACAAGCAAAAAGTGAGAATCCATCACCACTAGACCAGCCCTACAAGACATGCTTAAAGAAGTCCTACACCTGGAAGCAAAAGAATTATATCTACCATCGCAAACACATACGAAAGTATAAAACCCACTGGTGGAACAAACACACACATAGGAGGAGAAAGGACTCACATGTTACCACTACAGAAAACCACTAAACCACAATGACAAAAAATAAGAGAGAAAGAAGCAAATTATTCACAAAGCCAACAGAAAACAATTCACACATATCAAAAATAACTTTGAATGTAAAAGGATTAAATTTTTCACTTAAAAGTTACAGACAGTAAAAATTTTAAAAAGGACCCAATGACATGCTTCCTAGGAGAAACTCACTTCAGTTGTAAAGACACACATGGACTGAAGACAGAGGGATGGAAAAAGACATTCTATGCAAACAGAAACCAAAAGCAAGCAGGAGTAGCTACATTAAGATAAAACAGACTTTAAGACAAAAACAGTAATAAGAAACAAAGAAGGACATTATATCATAATAAAAAGATTACTTTAACAATTTGAAACATATATTCACCCAATATTTGAGCACTCAGATATGTGAAGCAAATATTATTAGAACTAAAGAGAGAGATAGACTTCAATACAATAATAGTGGGGAAATTAAACACCCCATTGTCAGCACGAGACAGATCATCTGGACAGAAAATCAATAAAGAAACATTGGCTTTAAATTGGACATAGATCAAATGGAACTAACAGATATTTACAGAGCATTTTATCCAACAGCTATGGAATATACATTCTTATTGGCACATAGAACATTTGTCAGAAGAGATCATTTGTTAGGTCACAAAACAAGTATCAAAAAATTCTTAAAAATCTAAATAATATCAAGTGTCTTCTCAGACCACAGTGGAATATAACAAAAAATCAACAAGAGGAGGAACTTTGGAAGCTATACATATACTAGAAAGTAAGCAACATGCTCCTTAATCATCAATAGGCTCATTAAGAAATTAAGAAGGAAACCAAAAAAATTTCCTTGAAATAAATGAAAATGGAAACTCAACATTCCGTAAATTATGGGAAACATTAAAAGTAGTACCAAGAAGGAAGTTTATAACAATAAATGCCTATATCAAAAAAGTAGACAGATTTATTTTTTTTTATTATTGTTTGTTGTTTATAGGGGTACAGATGTTTAGGTTACGTATGTTGCCCTTGCCCCCCCTTCGCCCCAAGTCCCAGTCTCAAGCGTGTCCATCTCTCGGAGAAAAGTAGACAGATTTCAAATAAAGAATCTAATAATAAACCTCCTCAAACTAGAAAAGCAAGGAAGAAAACAATGCAAAATTATTAGAAGGAGAGAAATAATAAAGCTCAGACAACTTAATGAAATAATGACTAAAAAATACTAAGAATAAACAAAATGAATAGTTGTTTTTTTTAAAAAGATAAATCTAATCAATAAACTGCTACGTAGATTAACCAAGATAAAATAGATAAGATGCAAATAAATAAAATCATTAATGAAAAAGAAGACATTACAACTGATACCACAGAAATTAAAAAGATAATCACAGACACTTTTGAACAACTTTATGCTAACAAACTGGAAACTCTAGAGGAAATAAATAAATTCCCAGACACATACAACTTACAATGATTGAATCAAAAAGAAATAGAAAATCTGAACACACCAATAATGATGAATAAAAAGACTGAATTGGTAATTAAAAGTTTCCAACAAAGAAAAGCCCAGGATTGGATGATATCAAATCTTTTTAAGCTATTCCAGAAAAATTAAAGAGGAATGAATTTTCCTTAAGTTATTCTAGAACACCAGCATTACCATGATACCAAAACCAGACAAGAACACAACAATAACAAAAAGATAAGTTTAGGGAGATTCATTGCAAAATAGACATCACCAAGGCACACAGTCATTACACTAACTAAAGTCAATGTGAAGGAGAAAATCCTGAGAGTAGTGAGAAAAAAGCATCAAATTTACAGAAGAAAACCCATCAGAACAACAGCAGATTTCTCAGCAGAAACCTTACAAGCTAGAAAGGATTTGTGTCCTGTCTTTAGTCTTCCTAAATGAATAACTGTCAGCCAAAAACTTTGTATCTCGCAAAACTAAGTTTTATAAATGAAGGAGAAATAAATTCTTTCACCACAGACAAGCAAATGCTATGGAAATTTTTCACCTCTAGAATGGCCCTACAAGAAAGGATCAAAGATGTTATAAACGTCAAAATGATAAGTTGATACGTATGAGGATAAAAACACTCATAAAACAGTAACACATTGGAGAATACAAAGCAACTGTCAACAGTCAAAATGATGACTGGAAGAGTATCTCACATTTCAAAATTAACTTTGAATGTAAATGGTCTAAATGGCCTACTTAAAACATATAGTGAAATGGATGAAAAAACACAACCCAAATATCTGGTGCTTTGAAAAGATACACTTAACTCATAAAGATTTCTATAGACAAAGGAAAGGGGTGGAAAAAATATTCCAGGAAATTTGATATCAAAAGCCAGCAGAAGTAATTATTCTTATATCAGATAAAACAGACTTTAAATCAACAACAGTAAAAAAACACAAAGGCCATTATATTCATTATATTATAATAAAGGTAACAATCCAATGAGAAGCTATAACAATCCTATATATATGTTCAACTAACTCTGGAGCTCCCAGATTCAATAAAATATACTGCTAGACCTAAGAAATTAAATAAACGGTGACATAATAATAGGGGGGAACTTCAACACTCCACTGAAAGCACTAGCTAGATCATCAAGTCAGAAAGTCAGCAAAGAAACACTGGACTTAAACTGGACTCCAGAATGAATGGACCTATCGGACATTTACAGAACATTCTACCCCAAAACTGCAAAATACGCATTCTTCTTATTAGTACATGGAACATTAGCCAACATAGACTATTGGATAGGCCACAAACTAAGTCTCAATAACTTTAAAAAAATCAAAATCATGCCAAGTATCTTCTCAGGTCACAGGAGCATAAAATTAAAAATAATTTCTGAGATGAAATATCAAAAACATACATATACATGGACATTAAACAACCTGCTCCTTAATGATCTCCGAGTCAATGGTGGAATCATGATGGAAATTTAAAAAGTATGAAGTGAATGGTAACGATGGTACAAGTTATCAAAACCTCTGACATACAGGAAAAGCAGTGCTCAGAGGAAAGTTTATAATGCTAGATGCTTGCATCAAAAATGCAGAAAGATTACAGAGTTAAAATCTAATGTCACACCTCAGGGAACTAGAAGAATAAGAACAAACCAAACACAAAACCATTGGAAGAAAAGAAATAACAAACTTTAGAGCAGAACTAAATGAAATTGAAACCAAAATATCAATACAAAAGATCAATGAAATTAAAAGTTGCTTCTGAGGAAACAAACAAAATTGATAGAATGGTAGCTAGAATAACCAAAAGAAGAAGAAAAGGGAATAAAATAAACCCATTCAGAAATAAAATAGGAGACATAAAAACTGATGGAATACAGAAATACAAAAGATCATCTGAGACAACAATGAATACATGTATGTACACAGAGTAGAAAATCTAGAGAAAATGGATTAATTTCTGGAAATATACAACCACCCAAGCTTGAATCAGGAAGAAATAGAAATCCTGAACAGACCACCAAAGAGTAGTAAAATTTAATCAGTTATAAAAAAATTTCCTCCTCCAAAGAAAACCCCAAGACCATACAGATTCACAGCTAATTCTGATAGATGTTCAAACAGGAACTATTACCAATTCTACTGACAGTGTTCCAAAACACTGAGGAGAGAATCCTCCCTAACTCATTCTACAAATCCAAGATGACACCGATACTGAAGCCAGGAAAGGACATGGCACAAAAGAAAACTACAATCCCGCAGAGAGAAGAAGAAAATACACAAAGACTGGAAAATTTATTTCTTCAAATACTGAAGGAAAATATGCCTGGACTGGCCAGAAATCTAGATATACAGATACAAGGAGCACAGAGAAATCCTGGGATACTCAATGTGAAAAGGCAATCACCACATCACATAATTATTAGAATGGCCAAAGAAAACATGAAAGAAATAATCTTTTGACCAGTAAAATGAAAACAGCAGATAATTTACAAAGGAAAACCTATCAGACTAACTGCAGAGTTCTCAACTGAAACCCTACAAGCCAGAAGGGACTGGGGATCCATCCTCAATCTTCTAAAACAGAATAATGGCTGACCTAGAATTCTTTACCCAGCAAAACTAAGCTTCATCTATGAGAAAGAAATAAAGACAGTCCCAGACAAGCAATTACTGATGGAATTTGCGAAGACTAGACCTGCTCTGCAGGAAGTACTCAGACCTGCATTATACACTGAACAGCATAATAGACACTCACCAAAGTAAAATCAGCCAGGAGTTAAAGTCCAGAAGCTGTATTCCACAATGGATAGAGAGGTAAAACAAAACAATAAGAATTTACCTGACAATATAAACAGAACTCTACCCCAAATATCAATCCTCTCAATAAATGTGAATGGCTTGAATTGTCCTCTGAAGAGACATAGACTGGCTAAGTGGATTAAATTTATAAGCCAAGTGTCTGCTGTCTTGGGAAAACACATCTAACCCACAAAGATGATTTCATGCTCAAGGTCAAGGGTTGGAAAACAAACTTCCAGGCAAATGGAAGCCAAAAGAGAGTGGCAGTAGCGATCCTTATTTCAGACAACATAAACTTTAAAATAGCAAAAGTAAAGAAAGACAAAGACTGTCACTATATAATGGTGAAAGGAAAAAATCCAACAGGAAGACTTAACAATTCTTTTTTTAAATTTCAGGATATTATGGGGGTACAAACATTTAAAACAACTCTTAATATTTATGCACCCAACACATGAGAGCCCAGATACATAAAGCAAATCCCATTTGATCTAAATAACATGATAAACAGTAATGCCATAGTAGCTGGGGATTTCAACACCCCACTGATTGAATTGGACAGATCCTCCAAACAGAAAATAAGCAAAGAAACAATGGACTTAAACAGAGCTCTAGAACAGATGGGTCTAACAATTTACAGACCATTCCACCCAAAGCCAAATATACATTGTTCCATAAGCTCATGGAACTTTCTCTAAAATCAATCACATCCTGGGCCATAAATCAGACTTCAACAAATTTAAAAAAATAGACATCATACCATGTATCTTGTCAGATTATATGGTATAAAATTAGACAACAATTCCAACAGGAATGCTCACCACTTCACAAAGTCATGGAAATCAAACAATCTCATGCTGAACAACTACTGGGTTAAGGAAGAGACCCAGATAGAAATCAAAAGATTCTAATTAAATGATAACGGGGACACAATCTGTAGGATACAGCAAAAGCATTCCTGAGGGGAAAACTAATGGCATTAAATGCTCACATCCAAAAGACAGAAAGCCCACAAATCAACAAACTAATAAACCATCTCAAGGAACTGGAAAACGAAGAGCAAATTAATTGTAAACCTAGCAGAAGAAAAGAAATAACTAAGATCAGAGCAGACCTAAATGAAATTGAGAGCAAAAGAACTATACAGAAGATTAACAAAACCAAAAGTTGTCTTTTTGAAAAGATAAGCAAAATTGATAGCGCTTTTGCTAGATTGACAAGAACTAGAAAGGAAAGGACTTCAATAAACTCAATCAGAAATGAAAAAGGAGAGGTCACTACATACATCATGTAAATACAAAACATTATCTTTGAATACTATAAAAATCTATATGCCCCCAAACTGCAAAAATATGGAGGAAATGAACAAATTCTTGGAAACACACAACTTCTCTAAGCTCAATTACAAGGACATAGAATTCCCAAACAGACCAATATCAAGCACAGAAATCGGAGCAGCTAATAAAAATCTTGCAAGAAATAAAAGTCCTGGACCAGATGGGTTCACACCTGAATTTTGCCAAACCTACAAAAAATAAACTCATACCTATACGGCAGAAATTACTCCACAGTATTAAGAAGGAAGGCATCCTCCCCAACTAATCTGACACAGCCAACATCACCTTGATATCGAAGCCAGGAAAGGACGCAACAAAAAAAGAAAACTATAGACCAATATCCCTCATGAACATAGATGCAAAAATCCTCAGCAAAATCTTAGCGAATCCAATCCAACAGCACATAAACAAAATAATTCAACATGACCAGGTGGGCTTTATCACAGAGATGCAAGGCTGGCTCAACATATGCAAATCTATAAATGCAATTCAACACATAAATAAAAGCAAGAACAAAGAAGATATGATTGTCTCAATAGATGCAGAAAAAGCATTTGATAAAATCCAGCAGACTTTTATGATGAAAACTCTTGATAGAGCAGGCATAAATGGGACATTTCTTAAAATTAGTAAGGCCATATATGATAAACCCACAGCCATCGTACTGAATGGGGAAAAATTGAAAGTATTCCCGCTTAGAACTAACTGGAACAAGACAAGGTTGCCCACTATCTCCACTTCTATTCAACATAGTGCTGGAAGTCCTTGCCAGAGAAATTAAACAAGAAAGGGGAATTAAGTGTGTCTGAATGGGGCCAGAAGAGATCAAACTTTCACTCTTTGCTGATGATATGATATTATATCTATAATACCCCAAGGAGTCAACCAATAGACTCCTGGAATTGATAAATGAATTAAGCAAAGTCTTAGGATACAAAATTAATGCACAGAAATCAGTGCCATACATATATTCCAATAACAGTCAAGCCGAAAATCAAAGCAAAGATGCAACACCTTTCACAACAGCATCAAAGAAAATTAAACATTTAGGAATATATTTGATGAAGGAGGTGAGAGACATGTATTGGGAGAATTATGCTACACTGAGAAAGAAATTGTAGAAGATGTAAACAGATGGAAATCCCTATCATGCTCATAGGTTGTCAGGATCAACATTGTTAAAATGTCCATACTACGTAATGTGATCTGTGGAATTAATGCAATCCCTATCAAAATACCACCACCTTTCTTTAGAGATTTACAAAGAATAATGCTACACTTCGTCTAGAACCAGAGAAGACCTCCTATAGCCAAAGCAATATTAAGCAAAAAGAACAAACTAGGAGGCATCACAATGCCAGACTTCAACCTTTATTACAAGGCTATAGTAACTAAAACAGTATGGTACTGGCACAAGAACAGAGATATAGACCTTCAGAATAGGACGGACAGCCCAGATATAAAACCATTCTCCTATTGTCATCTAATCTTCGAGAAAGCACATAAAAAATATGTACTGGGGAAAAGAAACTCTATTCAATCAGTGGTGCCAGGAAAACTGGATATCCACATGTAGAAGATTGAAACTAGATCCCCACCTCTCACCTCTCACAAAAATCAAATCATGATGGATTACAGACTTAAACCTAAGGTGTGAAACCTTAAGAATTCTGGAAGAAAAAGTTGGGAAGACTCTTTTAGACATCTGCCTAGGCAAAGAATTTATCAAGAAGGCCCCCAAAGCAATCATGGCAGCAACAAAACTAAACAAAGGGGACCTGATCAAATTAAAACCTTCTGCACAGCTAAGGAAACTATCATTAGAGTGAATAGACAACCTACAGAATGGGAGAAAATACTTGCTTTCTACTCATCTGATAAAGGGCTGATAACAAGAATCTATATAGAACTTAAGAAAATCAACAAGAAAAAAATCAAACAACCCCATCAATAAATGGACAAAGGCCATGAACAGAAATTTTCAAGAGAAGACACTCAACTACAAAAAACAATGGTGAATTAGCACCTCTTGTAGTTTCTTCAATAGAAACTGAGCCCATCCTTCAATGTGAGGTATCACAAGGATGGAGAAACATGCACCACATGTTCTCGCCATCAAATAGGTACTCACTGATCACCACTAAGTTGTTCACATGGTAGTAATATTCACTGGATGCTCGTCAGGTTGGGTTTGGAGGGTGGGATTGGTGGTGTGGGGTAATCCCACAGCTAATGGAAAGGGAGCTCCCTGTATGGGGGAAGGACACACTTGTGTCCCTGGCTTGGGTGAGGCAAACGCATTACATGTAACCAAAGTGTTTGTAGCCCCATAATATCCTGAATTTTTTAAAAAAGAAGATAGACTAATGGCCCACAAACATATAAAAAAGTATGAAAAGTGCTTGACATCTCTAATTTTAGGGAAATGCAAATCAAAGCTACCATAAGATATGACCTAACTCCAGTGAGAATGGCCTTTATCAAAAAGTCCCCAAAGAACAAATACTGGCGAGGATGTGGAGAGATTGGAACACTCTTACATTGCTGGCAGGACAACCATTGTGGAAAGTAATTTGGAGATACCTCTAAGAGCTAAAAATAGAAACACCATTTGGTGCAGCAATCCCACTACTAGGCATCTATCCAAAGGAAAAAGAGACATTCTATAATAAAAACATCTGCACTCAAATGTTTATAGCAGCACAATTCACAGTTGCAAAGATGTGGAAACCACCCAAGTGCCCATCTATACATGAGTGGATCAATAAAATGTGGTATAGGTATACCATGGAATATTACTCAGCTACAAAGTACAATGGTAAACTAGCACCTCTTATATTATTCTGGATAGAGATCGAATCCATCCTTCAATGTGAGGTATTACAAGGATGGAAAAATGTGCGCCACATGTACTCGCCATCAAATTGTTATTAACTGATCAACATTAATGTGCTCACATGATAATAATACTCATTGGGTGCTTGTCAGGTGGGGGTGTGGGGGGTTAACCCACAATAAATGGAAGTGGAACACACCATGTGGGGGAAGGGAATACTTGTAGCTCTGCCTTGGGCAAGGCAAACCCATTACATGTAAGCACAATATTTGTACCTCCATAATATCCTGAATTGAAAAAATAAATAAATGAAAAAGAAAACTACGGACCAAAAATCCTTAATGATTTTTGTTGCAAAAGTCTTCAAGAAAATATCAGTAAACAAAATCCAACAACTCGAGAACAAGATAATCCATCACAAACAAGTGAGTTTCTTTCCAGGGATGGAAGGATGGTTCAACATATACAAATCAATAAATGTGATTCAGCACAGAAAAATAATTAAAAACAAAACCATTATATTATCTCAATAGATGAAGAAAAGTATTCAAGAAAGTCCAACATTCCTTTAGGATAAAAACCCTCAACACACTAGGCATAGAAGGAGCATACCTGAAATTGATAAAAGCCATATACAACAACCTCATAGCCATAATCATGCTGAATGGGGAAAAGTTGAAAGCATTCACCCTAAGAACTGGAACTAAACAAAGATTCCTACTGTCACCATTTCTACTGAACACAATACTGGAAATCCTAGGCAGAGCAATTAAGGAAGATGAATAAATAAGGGACATCCAAATTGGAAAAGAGGAAGTTAAACTCTGTTTGCTGATAATATAATCTTATACCCAAAAACCCCTACAGACTCCTCCAAAAGACTCCCAGAATTGATAAATAAATTCAGTAAAGTCTCAGGTTACAAAATCCATGTATGCCAATCAGTAGCACTGGTATACTGCAATAAAGACCTCACTAAGAATCAAATCAGAAACTCAATCACAGTTACAATAGTGCAAAAGAAAATTCATAAGAATATACTTAACCAAGGAAGTAAAAGATGTCTGCAAATAAAACTACAGAATACTGTTGAAAGAAATCATAAATGACACATACAAATGGAAATAGGCTCCCATGCTCATGGATTGGGAGAATCAATTGTCAAAATGACCATATCACCCAAGGCAATCTATAGATTGAACACAATCCCTATTAACATACCAACATCATTTTTCACACAATTAGAAAAAACAATCCTAAAATTAATATGGAATCAAAAAGGGTCCAAATAGGCAAAGTAATCCTAAGCATAAAGACCAACTCTGGAAGCATCACATTACCTAACTTCAAATTATATTACAAGCCTATATTAACCAAAACAGTATGGTACTAACATAAAAGGAGATACATAGATCAATGGAACACAATAGAGAACTGAGAAATAAAACCAAAGACCTACAACCAAATGATCTTCAATAAAGCAGACAAAAACATACACTAGAAAAAGGACACTGTATTTTATAAATGGTGCTAGGGAAATTGGACAGCAACATGCAGAATATGGAAACGGAATAGCTATCTCTCACCATATATAACAATTAACTCAAGATACATTAATGACTTAAATGTGAGTCCCGAAACCTAATAAATTCTAAAAGAAATTCTAGGAAAAATTGTTATTGACATTGGCCTAGGAAAACAATTTATGATTAAGGACAGAAAAGCAAATTCAATAATAAATAAATAAATAAATGGACCATTATTAAACTTAAAATCTTCTGCATGGCAAAAGACACAATGAACACAGTAAATAGACAACCAACAGAATGGAAAAACATACTCACAAACTATACACTTGTCAAAGGACTAATATATACAATCTACAATGATCTCAAATAAATCACCATGAACAAAACAAATAACTTCATTAAAAATGAGCAAAAGACATAAAAAGACATTTTTCAAAAGAAGAAGAGATACCAATGGCCAAAAATGATATGAAAAAAACATGTTCAACATCACTAATCATCAGGGAAATGCAAATTAAAACCGCAATGGCATAGCACCTTACTCTAGTCAACATGACCATTATTAAAAAGTAAAAAACAACAACACCAAAAAATAAAAAAACCACAGTAAATGTTGGCACAGATACAGTGAAAAGAAAACTATTCTACACTGTTGGTGTAAATGTAAATACTACAACCTCTATGGAAAACACTGCAGAAATTTCTCAAAGAAGTAAAAGTAGATCTACCATTTGAGCCAGCAATCCCACTATGGGGCAACTACCCAAAGGAAAAAAAGTTATTACATCAAAAAGACACCTGCAATCATATGTTTATCAAAGCACAATTCGCTGAACATCACATAAGTGTACATATAAGAATAGCATCTATTGGATGTCGGGTAGGGAGGGAGGGGAAGGGGGGAAGGGCGAGGGGGAGGAGGGGACGGATATATGTATACACAAAGGGTGCAATGCACACCCTCCGAGAGATGGACATGCTTGGGACTGGGACTTGGGGGGAAGGGGGGTCAAGGGCATCACACGTAACCTAAACATACCCCTATAAACAACAAACAATAAAAAAAAAAGTCAACATCCTTTCAGCATAAAAACTCTCAACAAAATAAGCATAGAATTAACATACCTCAAATAATAAAGGACATATAGGACAAATCCATAGCTAACATCACATTGAATGGGGAAAAGTTGAAAATCTTTCCTCTAAGTACTGAAACAAGACAAGGATGCCCACTTTCACCATTTGTATTCAACATAGTACTGGAAGTTCTTGCCCCAGCAGTCAGACAAGAGAAAGAAATGAAAGGCATCACATTTGAAAAGACAAGATCAAATTGTCCCTCTTTGTAGCTGACACATCTTATATTTAGAAAAAAAACCTAAATCTATAAAAAAGCTCTTAGAACTGATAAACAAATTCAGTATACCTGCAGTGTACAAAATCAAGATAAAAAATAAGTGGTATTTATATACATCAATACTGAACTAGGTAAAATAGAAATCAAGAAACCAATCCCATTTTAAATAGCTACAAGAAATACCAAAAATAAATTTAATCAAGGAAGTTAAAGACTTCTACAAGATAAACTATAAAACATTGATGAAAGAAATTGAAGAGGACAAATACAAATGGAGTGATGTTGCATGCTCATGGATCTGAAGAATTAATAACGTTAATATGACCATTCTACTCAAAGCAATCCACAACTTCAATGCATCAGTATATCAATGACATTTTTCACAGTAATAGAAAAACCAATCCAAAAATTTGTATGGAACCAAAAAGAGCCAAAATAACCAAAGTAATCCTCAGAAAAAAAAGAAAAAAACAAAGCTGTAATCATTACTATCTTACCTCAAAATATATTACAAGGCTATACTAACCAAAACACCGTGATATCAGTATAAAAACCAATGGAACAGAGTAGATAACCCATAAATAAACGCATACATTTTCAGCCAACTTATTTTTGACAATTGTGTTGAACCATACATTGGGGGAAAGGACAACCTTATCAATGAACGGTGCTGAGAAAACTGGATATCCATGGCAAAAGAATGAATCTAAAGTCCTATCTCTCACCATATAAAAAAATCAACTAAAAATGGATTAAAGTCCTAAACATAACAACTGAAACTATAAAACATCTAGAAGAAATATAGGGGAAACACTCCAGAACATTGGTCTAGGCTAAGATTTTGTGGCTGATATCTCATAAGCACAAAAGAAAAACCTAAATATAAACATGTGAGACTATGTTGAACTAAAAATCGTTTGCACGGCAAAGGAAACAATCAAAAGAGTGAATAGGCAAGCTGTTGAGTGGAAGAAAATATTCACAAATTATTCAACCAACAAGGGACTGATATGCAGAATATACAAGGAACTGAACCAACTCAACAGCAAAAATACAAATAATCCCATTAAAAAATGGGCAAAAAACCTGAAGAGACATTTCTTAAAAGAAGACATACAAATGACCAACATGTACATGAATAAATGTAAATTTATCACTAATCACCAGGGAAATGCAAATCAAAACCACAGTGAAATATCATCTTATCCCCGTCAGAATGGCTGTCATAAAGAAGACAAAAAATAAATGCTGGTGAGGATGGAGCCAACAGGGAAATCTTATACACTGTTGGTGGGAATGTAAATTAGTAAATCCATTATGGGAAACACTTTACAGAGTTTTCTCAAAAAACTAAAAATAGAACTACCATATGATCTGTCAACCTTACTGCTGTGTATGTATCCAAAGAAAATGAAATCAGTTTATCAAAGGAATACCTGCACCCACGTGTTTATTTTATTTTATTCATTTTTATTTCAAAATATTAAGGGAGTACAAATATTTTTGTTACATGGATAGTTTTTCCAATGCTTGGGGCAGGGCTACTGGAGTGCCCATTACCTGAATAGTGTTCATCATACCCATTAGGCACGTTTTTGCCCCTCCTCTCTGCCCTCCCCCTTCTTGATTTCCAATGACTTTTACTTCTCCCTGTGCCCGTATGTGCCTATTGGTTAGTTCCAACTTATTAAAGAGTACATGTGGTGTTTGTTTTTCCATTCTTGAGATACTTCACTTAAGACAGTGGTCTCCAGTTCCATCCAAATTGCTACAAAAGACATTAATTCATTTTTTTGTGGCTGAGCACTATTTACAATAGCAGATGTATGTTTCCATCAATGAATGAATGGATAAGTAAATGTGGTATTAATATATATACACAATGGAATACAACTCAGCCAAAAAAAATGAATGAAATCTTGTCATATGTATCAACATGTTTGGAACTGGAGGTCATTATATTAAGTGAAATAAGTCAGACATAGAAAGATAAACATCACACATATGCTCTCTCTCATATGTGGGAACTAATAAAATTGATTTCACAGAGATAGAGAGCAGAATGATAGTTACCAGAGTTGGGGAAGGATGTGTATTTGAGGGCTGAGAGAGTTTGTTTAATGGATATAAACATACTGTTAGATAGAAGAAATGAGATCTAACGTTTGATAGCAGAGTAGGGTGATTAGTTAACAATAATGTATTCTATATTTCAAAATAGCTAGGCGAGAAGACTTAAAATGTTTCCAACACATAGAAATGATAAACACAGGAATTGATGAATATATGAATGAAGGAGCTCAGGAAATTGAACTGCAAAATATGACTCACTGGTATAAAGAATATTTTGAATCAAAGGCTGTTAGAGATCAACAGGCCTCAGAAGGTGCTTTCCATTTTTGTAAAACAGATCCATCAAAAAGAACAATTGACTTCCCTTCCTCTCCCTGCTATCTCAACATATAGCCAGAAAGAAGATCAAGAATGCAACCATTTGATCTTTTGGGTAGATGCCCAGTAATGGGATTGCTGGATCGAATGGTACTTCTAATTGTGTCCTTTAAGGTAATACTGTATAAGAAAGACAGCTGCACCCAAATGTTTATAGCAGCACAATTCACAATTGCAAAGATGTGGAAACAACCCAAGTGTCCATCAATACATGAGTGGATTCATAAAATGTGGTATATGTATACCATGGAGTACTATTCAGCTTTAAGAAACAATGGTGATATAGCACCTCTTGTATGCTCCTGGATAGAGCTGGAAAGCATTCTACTAAGTGAAGTATCCCAAGAATGGAAAAACAAGCACCACACGTACTCACCATCAAATTGGTATTAACTGATCAACACATAAGTGTACATATAAGAATAACATCTATTGGATGTAGGGCAGGGAGGAAGGGGAAGGGGAGAGGGGGAGGAAGGGACGGGTATATGCATACACAAAGAGTGCAATGCGCACCATCCAAGAGATGGACATGCTTGAAACTCAGACTTGGGGGGGAGGGGGAGTAAGGGCAACATACGTAACCTAAACATCTGTGCCCCCATAATATGCTGAAAAAAAAAAAAGAATGCAACCAGATCAGACCCAAACCATTTTAAGATAATACTTGTATATCAGGTTAATTTAGTTTCCAAAGAGAATCATTTACAAGTCAATCTATTTCCTCCCATCCATTTATTCTCCCAAGTATCTATTCACCATCCCTAGTAACCATTTATCACCACTCAACAGAATTACCTATATTCCTCATCTCCCCTTATCCTCTAAAATTAGCGTATATAAACTTCCGGACCCCACTGGGAAATTAGGTAATCACTCTGTGATTCTCATGTGCACAGTAAATAAATCTCTTTCTCTTACTAATAATCTGCCTTATTGTGAGTTGATATTTCAATGAACCTTCTGGGTGAAGGGAAATTTTCCTCTCACTCCCACATTGAATACCATGACTTGATTATTCCATATCCTATAATGTAACAAGACGTTACATGTACCTCATAAATATGCACAAATATTATGTATCAGTTAAAAAGTCAATATTAAAACATAATCACCTGATTTTTATAAAACAGGCAAAAGACATCAACAGACAGCTCATCAAAGAATATATACAGATGGAAAATAATATATGAATAAATATTCTACATCATATAACACCAGGAAAATGCAAACAATGATGAGATGCCACTGCATACACATTAGAATGGCCAAATTCAGAAAACTAACAACACCACATACTGGTTAGAATGTGGAGCTACACGAACTCTACAGGGAAGACTATTTGCCAGCGTCTTACAGAACTAAATATACTCTAACACAGGAACTAAAAATTGTGCTCTTTGATATTTATCCAAAGGAGTCAAAAACTATGGTCACACAAAAATCTGCAAATGGATTTTTATAGCAAATTTATTCATAATTTCCAAAACTTGGAAGCAGCCAAGACGTCCTTCAGTAGTTGAATGGATAAACACATCAAGAAAATATTATTCAGTGTTTAAAAAGCAATGACTGGGGGAGATGTGGCAAGATGGCTGACTAGAGACATCACTTGCCAGACTGTCCTGGAGAGAAGGAAGGGTATTGGACAGGGGAGAGAGAAGAGAGGACACTGCACAGCTGAATTTCAGTGAGAGAAGTGCCAGAGCCTGCTAGGGACCCTATGGAGAAAAATTGCAAAGCAGAGAAGGAAGAAGATAAAGGAAAAAAGATATTGGTGAGGACAAAACCCAGGGAGGCTCAGGTCCTAGTGAACCTCTCACAAGCCTTTGGTGATAAGTCAGCTACCAAGTTACTGGGAAGCTTTTCCACCCCAACAAGCTCAAGCACTGTGGCAACCATATAATTGAGGGAAGAAATTGCATGATCCCAGAGATCGGACACTCCCTGCAGGGTTCCCCTCCAAGTAGAGTGATCCACGAGGCCAGAGAACAGGCTTTCTTCCATTCAGACTCTTATCTCTCCGCACCCCTCCTTGTAGGAGAGCAGTTTGAACAGAGAATTTGGTGATTGGGCCACTCCCCCCAGCTGGCAGGTCGTACAGTCTGAAATATCCACAGAGACTGAGGACCATGCCTCTCCCCTTGGGGACCTGCAGGCGACCTGGAGCCCCTGATCTGGGAGCTTCTTGCCTGCTGGCATTTTGAGGAGATGCATGCCAGTGGGTCAGGCACACAGACCAGATCCTGTGCCCCCAGTACTTGAGTGGGTTGCTGGAGGACATGGGGGGAGGTTTAGAAGATGGACTTGGGAGGCTAGAGAGCCCACATGGGCAGAACTGATGGGAGAAAACTGTGGGGGTCTGAGACAAGGTGAACTGGAGAATCATCCATCCCCCCTCACAGGAAAGCCACACTGTTGGACTATGGCAGGTGTTCTGGGGGTGGGGGGAATCTCAGCCTGTGGCGCCATGACAACTGAGTGCAACACACACACCAGTGGGGAGGATCCTAGCCAGTGCCATAGGAAACCGAGTGCAGCTTGCAATCAGGCAGGGAGGATCCTAGCCAATGGTGCCATAGCAACCAAGTGCCATGTGTTCAGGGCCAGAGGGCAGGGGAAAAGCCACAGGGATGGAGCTCACTCTCCACAGCCAGTCTGGGAAGTGAGGCACCACCCTCACCAGCAGCCTATAAGGCTTGGAGAGTGGGCCTTGACAGTCTTCCCAGTGGCTACCCCTAGTGGCCAGAAAGATGACCTCTGAGCACTGCAGAGCCTTTGCAAAGCCTTCCAGACTCACACAACTTAACTGCATCCAGCCTCACCCCTCCAGCTACCTCTGGTATGGGGGAGATCAAGCAACCCCCTAGGAGCTACAAGGCCCCTCCCAAAGCCTGGGTCATTCAAGTGCTCCACCTGAGGGACTAGAGCTTATTACAGACACAAAATAACATCTGTGCAATTGGCTCTCTGTTGCAAGCATCAACCACTGACAGGGAGAATAACTCTATAGCTCATTACAGCATCTACCAACCCAATCAAACAGGGCATGGCTGACTCTTGCTTACAGACATCACTCACCATTTTGGAGATTAAACTGGGGGTTCTAATACAATTCACATTGCATTGAAGAGGGGAAGACAGCAGAATAGAAGCAACCCAAGGTGACACTGTTTTTTATGAGAAAAACAAAAATTACAGGCAGCCTGATCTGTGAGGGGTCTTGCTCCTTCAATGCAGACTTCTGGGCTGATTGGTACTGTTCAGAGTCTGTTCAGAGACATTGATCAAAGAGCAGGTGCAGCAGAGAGCTGGTGCCTGCCAATCCCAGGTTTCTGTAACTGACACCATCCTGATCATTCTGGTCCATGTAGCCAGATCTGCATGGGATCCAGCCTCCCAGAAATAGCCTTTCCATCACTTCTGCTGAGCCAGTGAGGGAACAGTGTGCTCCCCAGTATAGTGCCCTATAACTAGGAGCCAAGTCCACCTCTTCCATGGTGTGGGAGACAAACAGAACAGAAATCCAGATGCCACAGGTACCATTTGGGAAGTCTTGCGTGACTGCATCAGTGGGTTCTAGGTGTCTGGTGTAAACCTGGGCCAAACAGCAGTGCTGGCCCACTTGTATGAATCCTAGGCCATTGAGACTGCATAAAAGGGCATCAGTTGGCCGGGCACGGTGGCTCACGCCTGTAATCCTAGCACTCTGGGAGGCCAAGGTGGGCAGATCGTTCTGAGCTTAGGAGTTCGAGACCAGCCTGAGCAAGAGCGAGACCCTGTCTCTACCAAAAAATAGAAAGAAATTAATTGGACAGCTAAAAAATATATATAGAAAATATTAGCCAGGCATGGTGGCACATGCCTGTAGTCCCAGCTACTCGGGAGGCTGAGACAGTAGAATTGCTTGAGCCCAGGAGTTTGAGGTTGCTGTGGGCTAGGCTGACGCCATGGCACTCGCCTCAGGCAAGAGAGTGAGACTCTGTCTCAAAAAAAAAAAAAAAAAAGGGCATCAGTAAGTAGTCCCTGTGCTGGTGGAACAGCCCTCCATAAGGGTGGTTCTGCCCCTGACATGCCCTGAGCCAGCTCTGAGACTCTCACTGTGCCTGAGTCTTAGGCTCTGCCCCTATGGCTCCTGGGCCATGACTGGGCCTGTGACTCCACCTCTGAGACTACAGAATTTTGCCTGGATCCAAAGACACCCCTACTGAGTCCAATCACTGTCGCTGGACCAGCAGAACCTTCCTGTGTTTCAAAATTTTGCTTGGAACCCTCCAGACCTGAGCAGCCATCACACCTTGACTTGGTTCAAGAGAGTTCCCTGAAAAGGAGACTAGGTGTCCTCTGATACTACTAACCCAAAGCTGAGACAAGGGGAGCCATGTGAGAAAAAATCAAAAAAAGAACCCTGGCAGCATGTAAATACAAAATAGTTTGACACCCACAAGGGAACACAGCAGAGCTACAGTAGTGGACTGCACTCAGAAAGAAATTGCCAAAATGACAGAAATGGAATTCAAAATATGGATGGTAAATAAGATGAATGGAACTGAAGAGAAAGTTGAAAACCAACATAAAGAAGTGAAAAAAATTCAGGAAATCAATGACAAAAATGAAAAAGTCACTAGAGAGCTAGACAACATAAGAAAGGATATAATAGAACTTAAAGAAATGAAAGAGTCATTTAGAGAATTTCAAAACCCGTCAGAAAGCTTTAACAACCCCCTAAACCAAGGGGAAGAAAGAATCTCAGGGCTTGAAGACAAGGTGCTCAAAATAACACAGTCATTCAAAGAGGCAGAGAAGAGTGTAAAAAAAAAGTCCAAGCAATCACTGAGAGAGATATGGGACTCTGTAAAGGGAACTATTATACAAATTATAGGTATCCATGAAGGAGAAGAAGAAAGAGCTAAATGTATGGAAAACATATTTTCCCTGGTATCACCAGAAATTCACACATATTGTTAGAAGAGGGACATTGAACACTGAGAAGATTCATAGCAAATAGATCATCTCCAAGGCACATAGTAATCAACTTGGCCAGAGTCAAAATGAAGGAGAAAATTCTGCAAGCAGCAAGACAAATGCATCAAATAACCTACAAAGGAAAGTCCATTAGACTAACTACATAATTCTCAGTGGAAACCCAAGAGGCTAGAAGGGATTAGGGCCCCATCTTCAATCAACTCAAGCAGAACAACTGCCACCCTAGAATTTTGTATCCTACAAGACTACATAACACAATTGAAGGAGATATTAAGTCATTTCCAGATAAGCAAACACTGAGGAAATTTGCCATGACGAGGTCTGCCCTGAAAAAATTACTGAGAACAACACTATACACAAATCAACACAACAGATATCCACCAGTGTAAATTCACCTAAGAAAAGACCCCAAAGTTACAGCTCTTATAAAAAATAGAACAAGAGGTAAAATAAAGCAATAAGGGACCACCCAACAGAATGAACAGACCAACATCCCACATATCAATGTCATTAATAAATGTTAACAGCCTGAATGCACCTCTCAAAAGACATGGACTAGCTGAATGGATGAAAAACACAACCAAAGTATCTGTTGTCTCCAGAAAACACACTTAATCATAAGAATACACACAGACTCAATGTGAAAGATGGAAAAAAATATTTCACGGAAATGGAAATCAAAAGAGAGTAAGAATAGCTATTCTCATATCAGATAAAATTGACTTTAAGCCAACAAAGATAAAAAAAAAAACAAAGAGGGTCACTGTATAATGGTAAAGAGAGCTATCCAACGAGAAGATATAACAATCCAAAATACATATGACCCCAACACAGGAGTTCCCAGATACATAAAGCAAATCTTATTTAGAACTAAACAAAGAAATAAACTGTGGGAAGCCTGCACCGCCATTACAAGATGGCGCCCACATCCTGGGGTACGCCCCTCTCCGGTGCGGGTAAACAAGCCAGTGCGCATGCTCGTTGCTGACTCATTGCCTTGCGTAGCCCAACCTATATAAGCCTGCACCCTTCCGCTTTCGGCGTCTTCCGCATAATGTAAGTTGTAAGGAGCCTCAATAAA
>RJWJ010005628.1:5298-67253 GCA_004363605.1 Indri indri | reverse complement strand
CTGGGACCACAGGCATGCGCCACCATGCCCGGCTGATTTTTTCTATATATATATTTTTAGCTGTCCAATTAATTTTCTTTCTATTTTTGGTAGAGATGGGGTCTCGCTCTTGCTCAGGCTGGTCTCGAACTCCTGAGCTCAGAACGATCCGCCCACCTCGGCCTCCCAGAGTGCTAGGATTACAGGCGTGAGCCACCGCACCCGGCCTAAATGCCATGTTTTGATGGTATTCTTCTAATATAGTCACCCACCTGCAAGTACTTCCCAGAGAAGAAGGCCCTCAAATGAAAGAGGAGCTTGGGGAAGGCAATGGAGGGAGGAGGAGACGGGAAATACTGCATTGCTCCTGTACAGCAGCTCAAGGGATTCGCTCCGGGCCGTGGGAGCCAAGTGAATATTGCTTATTCATGTGCAATCTAATCCTCCTCTTGGCCCAGAGGCTGAGGCCAGCAGGGGTGACCTGGTTGCAGAGGGACAAGGAGAGGGTGGGGGCTGTCTCATGAGCACGTGCTCGCAAGGGCTGGCATTGGAAGAAATTGTCACCTGAATGGCTCAGACAGACAAAGGGGCAGTCGGGGGAGGGGTAACTAGGGGCTGGAGGTGCACTGGTGATCAGAGGAGCCCTCGGTGGGCTGAGGAAGTGGTGTGGAGTGTGTGGCTCAAACCTCGGGACACAGAGATTCCAGAAGCCCCTCCACCACGCTCCCTTGGGAGGACGGCCGAGCCACACGCAGATTGATGCACACTCCCAGGCAGAGGACGTCTTAATAACCCATGCAGTGGGTGATGGATCATCACAGGGGGAGCGGCAGAGCTATGGCTTAGCCACCCCGAAGCTCCGGCTCGATAACGTGTGATAATTCACTCAGGGGCATGGGGAAGGAGAAGATTTCCCAACTGCGGCTAACCAATGTTGAAGACCTGAAAACAGCCACTTGGGACTGCTTTTATGTTCAGCTGTCGGCTTAGAAGCAAATGTCTAAGAGAACCTGGACACAGATCAAACAAATGTGCTGGGAACCACATGCACTGCACGGATCTGCCATTCTGTCCAGCTGAGGGCCTGTGTGCCCAGCCTGCTCCCCTCCTGTGTGACAGGAAGGGAGCATCGGGAGAGGGGAGGACCTCTTGCAAACCTCTGATAGGTCCCATATTGCAGCTGGCCTGGGTTTGGGGAGCACTTCTAGCACAGAGACATCATGGAGTGGCAGGCAGTCACCTCTGCAGGGCACAGTGATCGAACATGAGAGACAAAGTGGAAGCTAAGGGGTTGGTGGCCAGAGGCCCGCGCTCTCCCCACAAGGGCCTTTGGCAGTGTGGGTGTGACAAGCACGGCTGGAGGAGCACCTTGTCTTCCATGGGACGGGAAGGGCTTCCTAGAGCCACTGGGTGAATGGAAAGAAGACATCTTCCCTGCCGATCCTTCTGCTCTTTTTCCCTCCACTTCTGCCAAAGGAATACCCGGTAGTGGTTTTGTTTAAATCAAAAACGGAGAAGCGTGGGGGCTGGAATCCTGTTGTTATTCTAACCGTGGAAAGAGGTATGCTGCCACCTTCCTCAGAACAGAAGGTGTAATAAGAATAATGGAAACAGCAGCAGGTATCATTATTGAATGTTTGCCGTGTGCCAAGCACTGTGTTAAATACTTTGTGAGCATAGTCACGACTGATTCTCCAACAGCCCTGGGTATGGGCATACTCCTGCTCTGACCTTACAAACATTCATAAACACATTCCTCAGGGTCAAAGAGTCTGGGAACTCTCACTAAAAGTAAACCCAGGTAATTTCCGAGCAGGTGTGTGTTACTCTGGATTGACTCTAGGTGAATTATTAATTCACTGGCTGATACATTTATTGGCTGGCTCACGGCAGGTGGGGGATGAGAAACAGTAAAGCAACTGAACAGGTGAGAGGTGATGAGACACTTGACACTGAGGTTCAATACTGTAGCAACACCCCATGTAGTTTGTAAGCGGTAGGTTGTCCTTATGGAGATATTCGAGGCCAGCAAAAGTACATGAAGAAGGTAAATAGTCTTAGACTCATTTCACATATGAAGCAACTGAGGTTGAGAGAGGTAGAGCAATTTTCCCAAAGTCACACAACAAGTAAGTTTCAGAACCAGGATTTGAACCCACATCTGGCTGGCACCAAAACCACACATCTCTACCTCTAGACCAAATTCCATCTCAGAGGAATGCATTAACAACTCCACCCTGCATACAAAGGAGACATTCACCCCCGCAGAATTCAGACTTTCTGATAGATATTGCATTGGGGATGAATAACAACAGGGAAGTATTCGATCGCTTCTGATATAAAATGCCTTTATAGTACTGGAGGGTCATTTCTTAAACCAATTGCTCCTTTCTTTTTTTGGCTAAAAGTCACAGTTATGGACTCTCAAAGATGGAGGGGACCTTGGAGGACATACAGTTCAAGACTCTTTTTATAGAATGAAATTAGGGCTGGACAGAGGAACTGGGCTGTTCAAGATTACACAGCTAGTGCACATAGTTGGCACATAATTGAGCCTAGAATTCAGGAATTCTGACTCTTAGGCCCAAGCTCTTTCCACTGCTCTATGAAATTTTTTACATCCTTGAGTTCCTCTGCCATGAAGAACACATAGTGACTTACACCAATTTCACTTAGTCTAAAGATGAAACTCTCCTGACATTTTTCTGCTCTCTCAGTACTCCTTCCCCATTCCCACCCAGCTAACTTGATGGATGGTTTGGAACCAGCACAATCTGCCTTGAGGCGAGGAGGGGGGCACGCATTTCTTTAGTTCCTGGATTAGAAAGGTATTAGTGTTGGTTTTTAAAAAGGTATCTTCAAGACTTACACAGAACTATACATATTGAATATTCCTTATCTGAAATGCTTGGGACCAGAAGTGTTTTGCATTTTGGATTTTTCTGGATTTTGGAATATTTGTGTTATACTTACCAGTTTGACATCCCTAATCCAAACATCTGAAATCTGAAATGCTCCAGTGAGCATTTCCTTTGAGTATCATGTTGGTACTGAAAAAGTTTCAAATTTTGGATTTTCAGATTAAGGATACTCAGCTTTCAGTAAGTAAGACAGTGTTGTATAGGTGAATTGATACCCAAATAGACCAACCAAACACAGTACAGTTTAGAAACAGACCCCTCCACATATTCAGTCACCACATATGCTAAAGGCACTCTGCGAAGCTGCAGGGGAAAGGATGACTTTTTCAACAACTGGTGCCAGGTCACCTGGATATCCTTATGGGAAAATAAGAGAACTTTAATCCCTGTCTCACACCAAACAGAACAATTGTGGTTCTAAACGAGAAAGGTAATACAATAAAAGCTTTTGGGAAAAAAATATGAAGATATCTTCAAGACCCGGGGTTGATAAAGCTTTCTTCAACATGACACAAAAAGCCTAAACATAAGGAAAAAATTGATTACTTGAACTACATTATAGTTAATAACTTTAATTAATCAAAGATCATAGTTAAAAAAGCAAAAAGGCAAGCTGTAGAGTGGGAGAAGATATTTGCAAAGCATGTATTTATCAAAGGACTCATATCCAGATATGTACAGCACCCCGCGGATCAATAAGAAAAAGGCAGACAGCTCTATAGAAAAATGGGCAAAAGACTTGAACTAGACTTTCTCAAAAGAAGATCTTTAAGTGAGCAATAAGCATATGAAAAGGTACTCAACCTTTTCGGTAACTGAGGGCTGGTAAATTAAAACCACAGTGAAATATCATTACGTTTTCAGCAGAATGGCTAAAATAAAAAAGACACACACTAGCAAGTGTTGGTGAGGATGTGGAACAATGAGAACTCTCAAACACTTGGTAGGAGTGTAAATTGGAGCAAGTGTTTTGGAATACGGTTTGGCAGTATCTACCAATACCAAACGTACACATTTCTTATAAACCGTCAATTCTACTCCCAGATCTGTAGGCAACAGAAAAGCATGTGCGTATTTATCAAAAGACACATACAAGAATGTTTAGAGCAGCATTTAAGTAAAAGTTGAATACTGGAAATAATTGAAATGTTTATGAACAATGGAATGGATAAATAAATTGAGTATATTCACATACAGGCATACTATATAGAGATGAGAATGAGCAAACTATAACCAATGCAGTGACATGGATGAATCTCACAGATATAATGCTGGGCGAAAGAAACCAGATGTGACATAGAGCATGCTGTGTGATTCCATTTATATAAAAGTCAGAAGCAGTTACAACTCACCCTGGTGTTAGAAGTCAGGATAGTGGTTACTATTGAAGGGACACGGTGACTGGGAAGGAGCAGAGGGAGGGGTCCCTCCAAAGGGGTGGGTGGACGCATTCTATTTCTTGGTCTGGTTTCTGGGTACACGGATGTGTACATTTGGGGAAATTCATTGAGTTGTACACTTACATTACATTTTAATATTAATAACAAGTATCTTCATTTCTTTTTTTTTTTCTCTTGCAAAACGGGAGTGAGGAGAAATGGGAGAAACATCTGTTTACACTCACCTCAGGCCTGCCATCGTGGTAGATGTTTTACAGGCGTTAGCTCACATAATCCTCCCCACCATCCCGTGACATAGTAGTTAGGTCCTCCATGTGACAGATGAAGAAACTGAGACTTAGGAAGGGTAATTGCCCGAGTCCATGCCCTCAGCAAGTGCCGGAACCAGATTTAACCCAGGATCCTAATCCAGGTTTGTCTGGGTCCAGAGCTCATCTTCTTTCCTCCAAATCACGTTGCTTTCAAGGAAAGAGCACTAGCTGTAGAGCCAGAAAATCTCGTTTTGAATGCTAGAGCTGTCATTCGCACTGTGGGGTCTTGGGCAAATCACTTAGTCTAGTCTGTTTTTAATCTCATTTTAGTTCGGGGAATTTTTGTGGGGGTGGAGAGGGAGACACTGGAGAGGGATCTGGCAGTGTCCACCAAGCATGTAACACAGAGTTATGTGTGCTCAGCAAATGGGCAATACTTTCTGCTTCATCTAACCCCTGCCAGGCACGCATGCCCTTCCTAGCAGGGGTGTGGAGTTCAAAGCAAAATTCGCCATGCCCCTCTCCCTGGTGTCACCATTCTAGTAAAGGCAGATGAAAATGTACATCAAGGGCAACTTTGGTGCGAAAAAGAGCACTGTTCAGCCCGAGGGTGCGTGTGAAAGTGGGCAAAAGGCCTTGCTTTGGAGTTGAGGGAGTTGAGGGGCCGATGCTATGCAAACGAATTTCGGGGTTGTTGTTTTAACACCAGCTAGCAAAGCTGAGTCTGTTTTCTCCCCTTGAATCCTCTCCTTGTAGGAGAGTGTGGGAATGCGGAGAAGGAACTTCCAAAGCTTGCTAGAATCACTCTCTTAAAGACAGCAGGTTCTGCAACCTCTTTTCTCGACAGAACTGAGCTAAATATTTTTTTTTTTTCAGTCCTCTAAGAATAGCGAGAAAAATGGATGGAAGGTAAATAGCATCTGTATTTGTTCCGCATGTTGTCACCTGTCCCCAAGCCTCCTTATCTCTGCTGAGGAATTGGGAGCTCCTTGGGGTTGGGGAAAGGCTGGGGACACAGGAGCTCTGGCTATGCCCTTCAGGGCAGGGCATACAGATGGCATTTTATGTGAACTTACGGTCATGGTCATGTTCTATACGTGAGGCACATGGAAAAATAGGTGTCAGTTACTTGCCTCACCAAGGTTAACTTGGAAGAGTTGTCCTTCTGTGTCCATGGATGAGAAGACCTTCTCCCCTTTTAAAGGCTCAAAGATCAGTGTTATGGGATGGGTCGGGGGAAGGGAAAGTCGTAGGAGGCTCTCACTTCCCTGCCCCCACTGCACCCCCTCGCCCTCACGGAAGTCTTCATTTCTCTGTTCCTAAATTGCACACATTGATCTGCCGTGTACAAAGTTGCAAAGCAAGTTGGCAGGAGCACTGGAGTGTATCAGGTCTGCTAGGGAATAAATATACTTGGGTTTTTAGTTTAAATCAGTTGAGAGCTGGGGAATGGCTTGACAGCCATGGGGAGCCCCAGCGTTGGTTTCCCACCAAACAAGCTCCTTTGTAGGTTGGAGCCGTCAGTCAACGCTGGCCCATGGGTACCTGCCCCTGGGGACGGGAGTACCCACCCACGCTGAGGGCCTGCCACTGCGGGGAAGAGGCCAGGGCGAAGCAGGCTAGGGTGGCCGGACTGCAGGGAGAGGAGTCTTCTGGACACTGCTCATTCAACATCTTGTCCCTAATAACGTAGGAGCCTTTCTAAGGGGAGGGAGAGGCCAGGTCCCCTGAGAACAGACCCTGGCCGGAGGCCCTGGGCTCTTCATGCCTGAGCAACCTGGGCACAGCCTGTCTCCCATGCCACCTTTTCTAATATTAATATCTTCACTAATTCCAGATCAATTGTGGTTTTTCTTTTATTTCCTAGCCTTGTTTCTGCAAACCACCTACTCCTCTCTGAGAATGACTTTGATTGAAGTCTGAAGTTTTAAGGTTCAGCTGTTTTCTGGTTACTTGTTATTAGAAAATCTAGCAATTTCCCCTAGTAAAGAAGGAAAAGGTCCTTCCTCCCCCCCTCCCCACTCTGCTTCTCCTGGTGTATCATAACTTTAAAAAGGCCTGCAAGATAGAGTTATTTATTCTTCTCCATCCTTCCCTCCACTCGGTGTTGGGCTGAGGCCAAAACTTGGGGGAAACAAAGAAGCAGCCATCCGAATAGTCTCCTTCAAAGCACGAGTGTTTGTGCCTGCGCCTGCTGCCCTCCTGATGCTGCTGTCTGCGGCCGGGGTCGGGGACGGGGAGATAAGGGGGGCAAGGGGCTCACTCAGCACCCGCCCGCGCACGGGCCATCCCCAGCCTGTGGCCCAGCATCGAGTGGTTATGAAAGACCCTCTTGTGTTGGGAGGCAGTCAGTCCGGAGGGAGCCTCCTCAGAAGGTAATTGCCTACTCGCAGGGTTGGCCTTGCTGAAATTTATAGCTCCGCTCAATAAAGCTATTGTGCAGTTACTTAGGAAGCCGTGGGGGTGGATTATTGCTTGGGAACCTGGAGACTGGAACCCATGCAGGGCTGCGGGTCCCCTGCTGGGGCAGGCACAGAGAGAGAAGTCAGTGTCTCCCTCCTGCCCGCCCCCCCTCCAGGCTGTGCCTCTGTTTAGAAGGGGGCCATGGGGACCTATCTGCACACCTTCAGGAGTGCTGGGCAGCTGGGCCCAGGATCTTTGTCCCTGCCACAAGGGACAGGGAGGCCCTGGAAGAGAGGACTTGCTTGGAAAGGATGGGAGCAAGGGGCTGATCCCCAAAAGAGAGCAGGAGCTCTTTCTGCCAGACCAGCTGCACTTCATTAATGAGTCAGGCCAGAAGTTCTTCCCAATCCACTGCTGCTGGGTTTCCCCTGACTTATTTTATGGCTATTCTGAGAGGTACACACACACATACACACACACACACACACACACACACACACACACACACCAACAACTCAAAAGCGTAATGAAAAAAAGATTGGTTTCAGAAAGCTGTAGAGGTCAGAGAAGGGGCCCCAGGGCCTAACCTGGAATTTCCCTGCAGGGTGGATTAAAAACAACCATGCCCAGGACAAGGACCACCCCGTCGCCTGGCTGATCTCCTCTATGGTTCCAGTCTTCTTAGGAAAGCAGAGGTGAGTTCAGGAGGCCCTGCTGGAGCAGGCAGCTGGAAGGCAGACCAGGCCAGTGCTGGGAGAGATTGGATGATGGGCCCAGGCTTGAGTGAGGAGGCCGTGGGAAGGAGGGTCGGCAGACAGGGCCCAGGCTGACTCGTAGAAGAGGAGACTAGAGTTTAGGTGTGGCGTGGGGTGAGGGGCTCAGTCCCAGCTTCAGGCATCTGCCAGGCAGGACTGCAAGGTCTCCGCTCAGAGTGGTCCCTGGGGTGGGGCTGGGGGAGGCCTGCAAGGGCCCAAGCAGTTCAGAGGTGCTCTGGGTGGGCCAGGCCTGGTGGGAGCTCAGTCCTGCTCATGCCTTGCCATTATCAGCACTCAATGAGGCTCAAATTAATCACTCCTGCCTCAAAATTAAAAAGGAAAGACTATAGACAGTCCCACTGATTCATGAGTCTTGCTCAGAGCTGCGGCAGTAGCTGCCCAAGGGGAAGTTGCAAGGCATCCCAGCTGGGAGTTCAGGCAGAAGTGGCCTGTGCGTGTAAACGTCATGTCCTGTGGCCTATTTTGGTGTTGTAAGGGGTATATTTGTTAAATTCCAGTCGATATCCAAGGGGCCTTGTGTTTACTCCATTAGGAAACCAGATAGAGCTAATCAATGCTGGAAGGACTCTAGTTAACTCCTGAGGGAAGGCAAATATAAACAACAGCATTCAAATCAATGTAAAAGGCCCCCCACTGCACTTGGTTAGGTGGCTGCCAACAGGCCTGTGCAGCAAGCCTGGGCTGTCAGCAGGAGCAGGGCCCCTCCCTGGCAATGGTAGACAAAGGGGCTCCTGGATATCAGGGCCCAGCTGGATTCCAAGGCTGGCTCAGGTTCCATAGAACCTGCGGGCCTTGGGAAAGTCAACTGGGCTTCCCTGGCCCTCAGTCTCTTCATCAGAAGGGTAATCACTAATGTCGAAATGCACTGGCAGCTCACCAAAGGTTTTCATGATCTCACTTCATTTCACCACCCTTTGGGATGGGCAGCATTATCATTATTTTCATTTCACAGATAAGGAAAATGAAGTTCAGAGACATTAAATAACTTAACCAAGGCCACATGGAGGATAGAACAACAGCATCTTAAATCCATGTCCTCTGACTCCAAGCGTGCTTTCCCTTCAGTCCTACCATTCCTTGAAGGCCTTTCACATGGTGTCAGTGCATATCATCTATCTAATGCCATGAGGTAGTTACTATTATTAAGAGCATTTTATCAATTACAAAGAAAACCCTGAGGTTCAGAGACGTAAGGGACTGGTCCAAAGTCATGTAGATCAGGGGTCCCCAACCTGTGGTGAGTTGTATAATTATTTCATTATATATTACAATGTAATAATAATAGAAATAAAGTGCACCATAAATGTAATGCACTTGAATCATCCCCAAACCATCCCGCTCTCCCCGGTCCATGCAAAAATTGTCTTCCATGAAAACGGTCCCTGGTGCCAAAAAGGCTGGGGACCTCTGACAAGTCCTGGGAGTCAACATCCCATCATACTATCATACCTGCCAAGGGAGGCATTTGGAATAGCTGATATCAGACGTAAAACATGCTGTGATACTTTAATTTTCTTTTCCAATCTCACCTTCTTATAGAATTCCTTTCTCTAAAGTCTAATGCCTCTACATGAAAGAGCAAGGACACATGGAGACGTTGGGCCCAGGGTGGTGCTGAGAGGAGCCACTCTCTTGCGATTATGTTTTCCTGTTGCTCCACACCTGCCTTCCCTGGCTCAGGAACATCTCCCTCTGGTCTGGGGGACCATCCTTCAGGAGCAGCCATTCCTACAACTGTTCCTCTGGGTTCCCATACAGAGATCACCTGTTGAGCTCAGCCGCCAGCTGCCTGGAGTCCTTACTGGATGCCGGATCCAGGGCTACGCGACCTCCGTAGCTCCCCAAGGCCCGGTTTATGCGCTGTACCAGTAGCCAAAGATTGCTCCCTAGGGTGAGTTCACCATGGAGTTAAACTCTGTTTGACCACTCTTTCAGTCATTACTGAGTTTGAGCCTCCTTTTGTGGAGTGGTGGTTAGTTCAACCCAAGTCTCAGGGGATTTTCTTGGATTTCCAAGGATTTTCTTGAGAAAAGATTTCTCCCCATTCCTTTGAAAGGCGGCAGCCAATAGAGACTTTCTGTCCCAACATCATTTCCTAGAGTCCATCTTTGTACCTTGCACAGTGACCCTGGAGGAGTTAGCAAGGACTCCCTGATTATTATTAATGGTCATTTCTTAATTAGATGGATTGTCTCATAGGGAGTTTACAGATGGTGTCCGCCTATACTCATGGAGCACTCAAAATCAACATGGGGTAAAAGGTTACTTTTATTTCTGTCCTATAAATAAAGAAACTGGGACCTAGAGCATCCAAGCAATTTGTCTAAGGTCATGAACTAGAAAGGAGCAGAGCAGGATTAGAACTCAGGCTCCCTAACTCTGGTCCTGACCTTTTTTCGTATAAGCGGAGCTGCTCTTCAAGCCACACTTTGACATATTGTGAAGGTGACACTTGGAATGCAGTGATCCTGGGGACTGTGGTGTCCTGGTTGTCCACCTCCATTTCATAAAAGAACCAGCTACGGCTTCAGTGGCGAGAAGATCTTAGGTTCTACTCTCGGGATGCAGGACAGCACTGCACACATAGTAGGTCCCCATGCGTGTTTGATATGTAAATGAATGAATGAATAATCGAATGACCAGACCTCAGACTCCTAGTCAAACCTGCTTCCCAGTACACCGCTCTGCTTCCTGCACTTTGATTGATCTGAAAATCTAAAATCGGTTTTCAGATCTTAAAAAAAACCAACCAAACAACAACAAAAAATACCCACAATGGGCCTTTTTTGCTGAGCGGAAACACAAGAAACAGGTTTAGGAGGTGGGGAGAGGACAGAGATTTTCTAGGTGGAGAAATTGAGGCAGGAACTTGCTTTGCGTTGCAGTTGAAGGACACTCAGACCAAGGAGCTGTCCTTGATGGCTTCCCCGACTTCCTGATCTCTGGGGAGGGGGAGGCGGGAGCCAATACCAGCATTTCTGCTGTTGGACACGTAGGCTTTGGCCTGCAGCCAGAGCCCACGCTTCAGAGCAGAGGAGGACCGCTAAGCAGGAAATGCGGCCTCCTCATTCAAAACCTCTCCTGAATTTCATTTGTGACAAACCACTCTTCATAAACCTCAGAACTGCCCATCGTTGCCGGGGTGAGGGAAGCAATGCTGCTGAGAGGGAAAAACAATTAGAAATACAATTAGTGTTATAAAAGCTGGCCATAAATATTGGAGTTCTCTCTCTGGAGAGGAGGGACAAGATGACAGCTCACAATTCCTTGTATTGACAAAAGAGGAAACAGTCCATGAAACTGGTCATTTGCCTGGGTATTTTTATCTATCAGATCCCAGAGTAGGAACAAGGGAAGCATGAATGATTGGATTAGCTGCCCAGCCTTTATGTGCTTTTGCAGCATCAGCAATATGCAATGACTGCAACCTCACACAGACGTGGGCTTGCACACACACACACACACACACACACACACACGCGTGCGCCAACATGGGAGGAGGCCCTCCAGGCTGCTAGGCAGGGATGACCACGGGCACAGACACTCCCAGCCCACGACAGAGAGAATGAACTTCACCACGGCCAGATGTAGAAAAAATGAGTATCCTTCCCTCAGTCTTGTCCCTTCTTATTCTTGGAGGAGAATGGCAGAGCCCATGGCATCCTATAACATCCAGCTCCTTCTCCAGGGCCCAAGCCCCTTGTGATGCCCTTTGAGTTGGTATTGTCTGTGCCTCGGCCTTTCCTTCCAAGAGTCCATTTGGTTGTTCCTTGGGTGGTCTTGGCTCCACATCACGCTCAACGTGGTAAGAGCTGTTCATTTGGCAGCCCCGAACTCCCCGGTGCCTCACTTCTCGGTTCCCCCTTTCTGCAGCTCCAGGGCAGCTTCAGGCCCCTCTTGTGAGGCTGGTGGGGGTTGGGCAGGGAAGACGGTGAATATGGGAGCTGCAAGAGCCCTGTGCTGTTTGGGACAGAGGCCCCCCTCTGCAGGCATATGCAACCACCTGGCGCCTACGCCCACCAGCAGGAAGCAGAGCTCCCCTTGCTGGGGGCACGGTGCCAGCCTGGCAGATGGGCATGTGTGTCAGCTGCCAAGGGACCTCCGAGAGGATCCAAATAGGTCTGCATTTTTGGAGGGCAGGACGTTCTCTCCTTTGCTCCCCTTCTTAAATGCAGGACCAGCTGATGAAACCATCTATCTCATGTGCCTTGGTTCCTGTGTGCATCTGACTCCACATACCCCCATTATCGGCCTCTTAGCTTTCTCCCTGATGGGGAGGATGAAAAGGTGATAGGGGCACACTGGCCTCTTTCGCCATTTACATACACCTATGTATGTTCTGAGGATGGGTGCCTCTGTACTGAGAAGCATGGAATTCTGAAATCTGCTGGCTGGGGCTTTTCTTTGGCTTTCCTGATAAGTGATCGCACAGTTTTAGCTTGATTACCGGAAAGTGGTGGGAAGCCCACTGCGTCATGGGCCGCTCCTCCTTTGTTGGCTAATAGTAGTTGTTGGACAATTTTATTCCATAATACAAAATTTGCATCCAGATTAATTCCAACTCTGCCCTGGAGCAACTGAGAACAAATCTGCCTTCTCTTCCCATATGACGGCTCTTCAAATATTTTAAACCAATGCTCACATCCCTGAAGAGTCTTTGCTTCTCTAGGCTAAGTACGTCCTGTCCCATCAATTCCTACAGTCACACTTTGAGTGACATAGGATCCAGATTATGTGTTAGGATTATGCAATGGTATTTTTTAAAAAACTAGGTGCTGAATTCAGGCAGATCTGAGTCTGAATGCCCTTCATCCAGTGGGGTTGACTGAATGGGCTTGGTGTCCACAGTCTGAGCTGCCATTGTTTGTAATTCAATCACCTACACATTTGGGTTAAATAGTATTTACTGAGCCCACTACTACATAGTAAGGGATCTATTCTTATTAAAAATAGTTATTATTTAGGCCAGCTATGGTGGCTCATGGCTGTAATCCTAGCACTTTAGGATGCCAAGGCAGGAGATTGCTTGAGCCCAGGAGTTCAAGACCAGCCTGGGAAACATAATGAAACCCCATCTCTACCAAAAATTTATAAAATAGTCTGGCGTGGTGGCACATGCCTGTAGTTCCAGCTACTTGGGGGGCTGAGGAGGGAGGATCGCTTGAGCCCAGGAGTTTGAGGTTGCTGTGAGCTAGGCTAATGCCGTGACACGCTAGATTCTGTCTCAAAAAAAAAAAAAAAAGAGAGATATTATTTATATTTTAAGAATGAAAAAAGCTGGTACATAGAGGTAACATAGCTTCCCTTGGGTCATACAGCTCATCTATGACAAAGCAAAGCAAGGGTGTGAACCTATGACTTTTGTTTCCAAGTCAAATACTCCTTCATGACCAGAGCAATCGCTACACTGGAGATTGAATAGAGGATAAGAAATGTATATGGTGTGCGTATTAATCATAGACAGATTATTCCTGGAATGGGGGAGGAAGGTGAGCAGGAGGGGTGGAAGGGGACTTTCACTTTTTACTCTCCGTGCTCTTATTGTTGGATAGTCAAGTAATCCTTTTGTATTTGAAGCGGAAATACGATGCTTATCACTTTGACCTTACCTTCAAGTTGGTTAAAATCCAATGAGCGAACCAAAATAAACTCGGGAACAAAGTCCCCCATGTGAGAGGTGGTGCGGTCTGGTGGCTAAAATCACAGACTCTGGGGCCCCAGAGCCTGGACTACAATCATGGCCTGCTTCTTACTAACTCTGTGATGTGGACAAGTTAATTAAAGTCTGTATTCCTCCATTTCCTCATCTATAAAATGTGGATAATAATTTTTAGTACATATCTTACAGGTTATTTTTGTCAAGAACTAAGAACCTCAATTTTTTTTTATTGAGGTATAATTTGCATACAGTAAAATTAACCCATTTTCGTGTATAGTTTTACGAGTTTTGACAGACACATAAAGTCATGTAACCATCACCACGATACAGATATAAAATAATTCCATCAATTCCCCAAATTCCCTAGGGTCCCTTTGCATTCAACAACTCTCCTACCCTCAGTCCCTGGAAACCATGAATCTGTTTTCTGTTTCTATAGCTTGCCTTTCCCAGAATATCTTATAAATGTAATACATATAGTCGTAGGAGTCTGGCTTTTTCACTTAGCATAATAAATTTGTGATTCATCCATGTTGTTGTATGTGTCAGTAGTTAATTCCTTTTATTGCTGAATAGGATTCCACTGCACGATGTACTAAAGTTTGTTTATCCACTAACTAGATGAAGGACATTGAGGTTGTTTACCAGTTTTCTTGATTATGAATAAAGTTTCCACGGGTTTTGTGTGAACATAAGTTCATTTCATATGGTAAATAGACTATAATTGCTAGGTCATATGACAAGTATGTATTTAGCTTTATAAGAAACTGCCAAGCTCTTTTCCAAAATGGGTATATCATTTTGCATTCTCGCCAGCAATGACAGAAAGTTCCAGTTATCCTATATCCTCCCCAGCACTTGGTATTGTCAGTTATTTATTTATTTATTTTTAATTTTAGCCACGTTAATAGGTGTGTGATGTATCTCATTGTAGCTTTAATCTGTATTTCTTTAAAGAATAATTACGTTGAGCATCCTTTCATTTTATCGTTTGCTATCTGAGCATCTTCTTTGGTGAAATGTTCATTGCTTAATTTTTTAAAATCACATTGATTATATATTTTTATTGTTGACTTTTGAAAGTTCTTTCGTATTCTGGATTCAAGTCCTCTGTCGGATATGTGTTTTGGAAATATTTTCTCCCAGTCTGTGACTTGCCTGTTAATTCTTTCAAGAGTGTCTTTTAAAGAGAATTTTTAGTGTTGATAAAGTCAAATTTATCATGGATCATAATTTTAGTGTCATATCTAAGAAATCCTTACCTAACCTAAGGTCACAAAAGTTTACTCTTTATATTTACTTTCAAAAGTTTTATAGTTTTAGGTTTTGTATTTAGGTCTATGCTCCATTTTGGGTGAATTGTGTTTATGGTGTGAGATAAGGGTGGTGACCTCTGACGCTACAGCTGCCACTGGACTTCTTAGACCTTCCATCTCCCCCTTGGCCAGGCTGTTTATATTCTTTAAAGACCTTTCATGTAATGCCTGTGCTAATATTTACATCTCTGCTTAACTAGGCTGGCCTCTGCTGCTCTGGGCATTTCCTTGACTCGAGCAGGATGGAGTTGCAATCTTTCCAAGGTATTCAGTAGCTATTTCCCACTCACAGAATCAAAGCATGCTAAGAGCTAGAAGTTGCTTAGTGTGCACACTTTGAAGTCTGGACTCAGCAAGGGCTCCAGGTATTTATGTTTCTACTCAAGATACTAACACAATGGGTTGGGTGTTAGTTCCCTTCAAACCTCATGTTGAAATTTGATCCCCAGTGTTGGAGGTGGGGCAAGTTCTCTGCTCTCTTAGGTCCTGAGAGAGCTGGTTGTTAAAAAGAGCTTGGCACCAACCCCACTTTCTCTCTTGCCATGTGATCTCTGCACACATTGGCTCCCTTTCCACTTTCTACAGTGAGTGCAAGCAGCCCGAAGCCCCAACCAGATGCAGATGAACCTGAACTTTCCAGGCACCAGAATCATAAGCCAAATAAACCTCTTTTCTTTATATACTACCCAGTCTCAGATGTTCTATTATCATAACACAAAACACTAAAATGATACCAAAACAAGATTTAGATACCTACACATGGGCCAGAAGAAAATAGAATCATTAGAGTCTTCAGACTGAAAAGGTCCCTGGAAAATTTCTTTTTCCCTACCCCCTTGCCACTAATCAGTCTCACCTAAGTTGTCCCAGTTAGAAGAGCCTAAAAGAGACACTACAACCTTCCTTGGTTATCATCTGAAGTGTCAGCGTCGATCTAGGTATTTTGGTATTGGTACTGGTATTTAGGGTCGTGATGCCTATGACGAGGTAGTTAGTTGTGGGGGGCAGAGGCAGGCTGTGAGGTCAGGAAGAGACCAGAGGTAGGGTGGAGATGGATGGAGTGAATGGGAAATGGGAAATCCAAGCACCTGGGCTCTTGAACACTCTAGTGATTCCAAGGAGTGAAGGCACGTGCTCTGGAGCAGACAGAGCAGGGGTTCTGCTATGTTTCCTTGGCCAAATCATTGCATTCCGCTGGGCTACAGCTTCTCACCTGTGACATGGGGGAGCTGGCAGCCACTATGGCCACCACCACCACGACTAACCTTTGCAAGTGCTTACTATTCATCAAGTTCTTCATATATGTTTTCTCATTCGATACAACCAATAAGGAAAATATTCTTATCATCTCCATGTTACAGATGAGGAAATGAAGCCTCAGTGAGGTTACAAACTGTGCCCCAAATCATGCATCCACCAACATCCGCCTGAAAGGATGAAATTATGTAAGCAGAAGTCCCACCCATTGCTCCTGCATTTCATAGATGATAGATACTAACGTGAGCGTAAAGCTCAAATGTCCTAACAGGAGCTGTAATTATTTAGCTTCATGGAATATGGCAAAGGGCGGACTTGCAGGGAGTTAGGGGAACTGGGCTCTCAACCCAGAACGCTTAGAGCAAGCGGTCCAGAAGCAAGACTTGCCTTGGCTGGGCCTCCACTTCTTTCTTGTTAAAATAAAGGGCCAGATGAGACGATTTCTCAGGTTCTTTGGGAAGCTTACTTTATATGATTCTATGATTCACATTTTTTTGTTCTGTGCCTTCAGATTCATGAAGGGATGTTAGATTGAGTAAAGTTACCAGCGATGGGCTCCACTGGTGTTGAAAGGATGAGAAGACACGGGCTTAGGTTGCAGTGAAAGGGACAGAAGTTAGAGAGGAATCATTTCTGCACTTTCTGCTTCTCTGTATCGTGTACGTCTCTCAAGAATCTCAGCTCAAGGCCCACATCGTCTGGGAGGCCTTCCAGTACCAGCTTGGTAAATGCACTCCTTTGTAAATATAATCTCTGTGTGCAGCACAGTTTGAGCTACATTAATTAATTCATTAATGTACTTACTTACACCTGCCTTGTGCCAAAGTGGTGTTATGGTGGCTTACACTGATACGTGAAGCACGGTGCGATAACATATATGAGAAGCAAGTGGGGAAGGAAAATAGAAGAACAGAGGAAGGAATGTCACAGGGGATCGGGAATGAGGCTAATACAGGGATGCGGAGCTTGAAGCCCCTAAATACTTACTACTGGCAGGCCCTCATTTAGAATCTAAGGTTTCTGGCAGCCAATCAGAACAAGGTAACCCAATCAGTCTCACAACTCACAGTGCTTGTAAGGTGAGATAAAGGAAGGAAGGAAGGAAGGGGAGAGAGAGAGAGAGAGAGGGAGGAAAGGACAGAGGGAAGGAAGGAAAGAGGAGGGGAGAAGGATGGAAGGAAAGAAGACAGTATGGAAGGAAGAAAGGAAGAAAAGATTGCTCATAAGGAGCCCAACTTTTCCTGCTGCTGAACCAGGAAGAGCCTTTCCGACAGAGCTCTGTGTCACGTGACGAACAACGTCCTCACTGACACCCTCGCAGTAGACTGGCTCCTCATGCTCCCTGTAGCACCGTATTTTAACACAGGCCAAACTTCAACCCAGAAACGGCTCCACAGGGTACAAGAACAACATGGTGTAGTAGACAGCGCTCTGCTGACCTGGCTAAACCCCGGGGCCGTCGTTAACATTTCTAGAGGGATGGATGCACTGCATACCCATCATGCAATCTTTCACATATTTTGTTTCTTTCAGCTGGGTTTTTGACGGACACCGTGTCGCCGTGAGTTCGAGACTGTGTTCCCTGCCAAACACCTGAAGTGCAGCTATTGGTTGCCAATTAAATTCGGACCCACATGCCTTACAAACACACAAACAGTTGAAATCTGTCAACCCTAGGGTAGAGTTGTCATTCTCTTATAAAAATTGATGAGCCTAACCAGAACCTGGGCTTGATCCGAAGGCCACCCCCTCAGCTCTGAGCTGAGCTGAAGGAGTTTGCAGAGTGTTTGATCTACTCCCCCCAAGCCCCAAAGCCATGAGTATCTGTCCTACAGGGTGGAGTGATTGCTCTGGCTATGGAGACCCCTGGATCCTGCCATTTCTAAAATGAGAGGCTTTGTCTATGTGATTTCCAAATTCCCTCCAAGACGGACATTGCTAATTTCAGAAGGAAAATGCTCCATGGGAGGAGGGCTGTTAAACACTAGAAAAGTCTACCATTGGAACAGTAAAATTGCCTGCCTCGGAGACGGAGAGACCCATGCTGTCTAGGGTAAACTGGAGTGGACCTGCCAGAAGGCAAGGGGCTGGATAGGATGGCCTCCGGCATGCCTATCACAATGTGCCAGGTGGAGAGGGTGCAGCTGGGTGTATCCGTCTGTGTCTAAGCGTGCAGGATCTGGTTGCAGTTGTTTGTCTTCACTTGGGTCCGCCCCTGCAACCCTTGTGTGGACACATGTGTTTGTACCTGAGCGGACATTTATTTTACCCTTCCCCAGTAGCAGCTGCGGCACCGGGAGCCCCTCTACAGAGTGTTTCCTGGGAAATGCATTAAGCAGCACAGCATTCCGCTCATAAAAATACAATAAATGGCCCCACAAGCAGTCGGCAAAGTAATGACTCTAACCCAGTGGCGTTCTTGGAAGGGCCTCTTCAGAAGCAAAGCCGAGAAGACGGTACAGAAATCTTTGGGGGTAATTAGGCTTCTGAAGTGCAGAAACCTCTTAAATCATTGAGAGTCAGAGAGGACCTGGTCTCCAAGTGCTACGTCGGGCCAAGCTGAGCCCGGAGGGCTCCCACGACCACTCCCTTTGTGTTCCCCCAGTAAGCGGGCTGGTGGCTGCATGGTGGCCCCTCTCTCCATGTTCCCGCATTACCTCTCACCCTCTGAGGAGACCCACCCCGACCCACACAAGGAAACATTTGTGACTTAGGAGGCACGAGGAGGCTGAGCTGAGAAGTGGGTCTTCGTGCCTTAGGGGTGGCGCCCTGCAAACCCGGTAGCTGGCCTTCTTTCTGGAGGTGCATGGGTGAGGGTGGTTCGTGGAGTGGAAGGATGGCTGGGATTACTGAGCAAAAATTCCTTTTGACCCCGTGATTCCCTGTCTAGGACCCAAAGGAGAACTTCCAACCTACTTCCAATTCCCAAACTGTCCCTTCCCCCGCCCTCCGCCAGTTTTGGGGGTTTGTGAGAGGTTGGGGGATCAGCAGGGCAGGAGTTGGGCAGACAGTAAAGCACAGAAGGGAAGGGGGGCCGGCCTCACCTCTAGCCTTGCCTGTTCCTCTCAGGTTGATGGGGAGGGGGGACCCTCCCGGGTGCTCCTGGAGTCCCCGCTCCCACCCCTCCACCTTCCCCCTCAGGGCTCTGTGGGAGGCCCGAGCTAAAGGCTGGTTCCTGGCGGTGCCACCAGCCAGCTGGGTCAGGCAGCAGCTAAGAAGAAAAGCAATCAGGGGATTCCGGGGCGCAGTGTGCGCAGACCTTCAGGGCATTTAGGGAAAGTAGATTAAGAAATCTTTTTCCAGATAAGAGAGGCCTGTAAAGAGGCCAAAGAAAGAGAAAAACACCCGCCTTTGATCACAGGGGATTGTAATTACTCAGATATTGATTGGGATAATAAGTTTGCCAAAACTCCAGAGAAGGAGAGATATTCCTCCAGGTATTTTGCTTTTGCAGAATTTGCTGAGCTCTCCTGTGGAGTCAAAGTCAATTTGGAGGCCTCAGCCTGGCCCCGAAGCCTGCAAAACAGGAGTTGGAGGCCTTTATCCTCCTGGGAGGAGTGCAGTGCACCGCCCCCCACACTGGGGCTGTTACCACCATTGTCATTGGCATGATCATGGCTATTATTAAGGACCCTTGGGGCCTGTCAGGGCTTAGCGTGCAGTGAGGAAAACTGAAGCCAACCTCAAAAAGAGCTTAAGGCCTTCAGCCTGGACTCCAGAATCTTCTTTAGTAGTTTTCCTACCTCTTCTACAAGCCTTCTGTTTCAGATTTCCTCTGCACCATAACCCCGACTTGTGCATGTGTGTGTGCACACACATACACATGCCTACACATGCGTGTGCATGCCCCAGCTACACTCCAGCAGCACTGGTCTTACCCGCAATTCTCACATGTGCCACCTGTCACACACAGCGGTGGGATTAAGAGCCCTGGCTTTGGGGTCAGGTAGCCCTGCAGCCCTGAGCCAGCCTCTTTGCCTTCCTAGGCCTCGGAGTCCCCTTGCAGAGTGGGAATAACGGTAGCACCTACCTCATCCCTCGTGGCTGTGGGAAGGATTAAGTGAGATGATGTAAGACATTTTGCACAGAGCCTGCCTTCTAAGAAGCATTCGATTAAAGTATTAGCGGTTGCTATTGTCATTCGGCAGCCTCTCTCTGAAGATTTTGCATGAATAGTTGTGTCTGCAGAGTTTTCGCTCATCACAGCTGCAAAGCAAGGCTCTTCTCCACCTCCCAGGCCCGGCCCAGATCTCAACTCCGTCCCTTCCAGAGACACTTCTTTTGCTCCCGGTCATCTGTATCTCTTTTAGCTCTTATCACAGTTTGCTTGAGTTCTGATTTTGAACTTGAGGAGGGCATGGATTACATTTTCTTCATCTTTTTATCTCCTTTACTCCAATCCCAGAGCTTAGCTCTATATACACCTTACATGTAGTAGATGTGCAATATATTTCTGTTGATTTTCTATAGTAATGGATACCAATTACTCAGCAAATACTATGCCTACCTCTCTCTTTATATACATTATCACCTTGAATCCTCATATCAATCCTGCTCTGCTGAGATTAAATCATTTACTGGTCGTATAGCTGATGAGTGGCCAAGCTTTGCTCCAAATACAGGACTGTCAGATTCCAAAGCCCTTGTGTCATGACCACCTACTCTAAACCCATCACAGCTTTCACTGGCCACAGCCCAGCCTCCAGGCAGGCTGCACACTGAGCAACTTCTAGGTCTTATCATGCTTTGATTCTATGAGTGGGAAATAGCTACTGAGTAGCTCGGAAAGATTGCAACTCCATCCTGCTTGAGTCGAAGAAATGCCCAGGGCAGCAGAGACCAGCCTGGTTAAGCAGGGATGTAAATATTAACACAGGCATTACATGAAAGGTCTTTAAAGAATATAAACAGCCTGGCCAAGGGGGAGATGGAGGGTCCAAGAAGTCCAGTGGCAGCTGTAGCGTCAGAGGCACTTTGATGAATATGGCGTGATGAAGTGCCGGGAAGACTCGCCTATCGAGGAAGGACTTCTTGAACGCATCCAGGCTGACAGAAGGCAAGGGACAAGGTCGGTTCCAATAGAAAAAAAATGCCGGTGGGGAAGTGAGATGGAGGAAATAGCGGAGACTTGGCATTAGAGTTGCAGAAGACAGGAAGGACAAGGATGAAGGGACACATCAAAATAAATGATTGATAATGCTAAAATGCTAATAATATTAATATTGATTGATATTGTGCTCGCTATGTGCACAGCACTGTGCGATGTGAGGAAGTGAGCAGCTGCCTATTCATAGCAACATAGATATGATAATTTCAGAACTTGAGGTCATCCTTTTTAGTTTTTCTTGACTAAAGACACCCACGAGGATCCCCAACCTCTTCTGATTCTTTCAACGAGCATTTATCTTGTGTCTACCCTGTGCGTTCCACCAGGATGAGCCCTGGGGAGATGACTGTAACTTTTGCTGCAAGCTGGAGGAGCTCAGGGTCCAGTGAGAGACAAGGCACATACATACCCACAATGGAGTGGAACGTTCGTCATTAGAGAGGTGTGTACAAGTGTTCTGGGAAATGAGAGGAAGACGTCAGAGAAGGGGTGATATTTGAGTGGAGAAGACTTTTAAGGATGGGAGGATTCAAAGGCATAGAGTAAGTGAGTGTATTGTGAACATAGATGATGGTTTCCTAAAACTCGATGCCATGAGAATGTATGATCTGTTCAAGGTGGGCTAAGTGGGGACCCCTGTATGGCTAGGGTTGAAATATGTGGGAAGTTGCTGGGTAAGGCCTGAAAGATATGGTGGGCCAACACAGGGAAAAATCTTTAAAAGACATGTTGTGAAATCAATCAACACATTTATTTATTGAACATCTACTATGTACCAGTTGTAGAATCTGGCACTGGGATAATGGCAAACAAACCAGAGTCAGTCTTTGCTTTCTCATAGGATGACCACATATCCCAGCTTCCTTCTTATCTTGGAATAATTATTAGTAACATCTCCTTTTACTTTCAAAAGTATTCCTGTTTACACTAAAATTTATATGGTCATGCTACTTACGGAGTTTCAGTCCACTGAGAAAGACAGATATTTAGCAATCACCCAAATATATAACTTCCAATTGTGCTAGGTGTTATGAAAGAAAGGCACACAGGGCCACTACAGCGTGTGCTGGGGAGTGGCTTCAGTTTCCAAAGGAATTTAGAACCAAACGAAGACATAGAAGGTTTTTAAGTTGGAGATCATATCTCAGTTTAGAAGTCCTGGCATTTCTGCACTTGTTGAAGATTATGTATCTCTCTCTTTTTTAATGTTTCCCAGTTATTAACAATAAGAATTGAAAAAAATAACACTTTTCATTGTACAGCATTTCACAGTGTAAATGAGCTTTCACAGGTGTATTTTCTCATCACAGTGGCAGGGGGAAAGTACAAAGCAAACGTGTCAGATGAAGCTGGCTTTCCATCCTAGCTCTGCCTCCAGCCATGTGCCAGACCGCGGGCAAGTTACTTCTCCAGGCTGCGCCTCGGGTTCTCATTTTTAAGAAGGGAGTGGCCATTTCCACCTGCAAGGGTGATTGTGAGGATTAGAAATAACATGAATAAAGTCACTGGCATCGTGCCAGACACATAGTAGGCATTCAAAAAATGGCACCTACTCTTATTAGGTTTTCTGAGTTAGTGATTGTCTAAGAGCAGATGCTGTGACTGGTGTAGGAATGTATGTGATGGAAACACAGTAAAACTGGGGATAGAGTGGAGAGGTCAATGGGCAGGAAAGGGAAGGGAAAGGGCTGATGGTGTTTCAGCCATTAGAAGGACATTGGGTTGGAAAACAAACACCCGCCCTCTTTAACTGGAGTCTCCATGGCATGTCTGGTGGGCTAAGCAGAATGGGAAGGAGGCATCTGATGGAGTAAGTTCCAAAAATCCAAGCCGTCTGCACAACCGGGACCTCACAGGGACAGTCCGGGAAATCAGACAGTGAGGAAGAATTTACTTGGCTCCATCTTATTTTTTTTTTTTCCTTCCCTCCCTCATCCTCTGGCTTGCATAGAACTCCCTCTGTGGGTGGAGGATGGCTCCTGAGAGCAGTGAGGCAGGCAGATGCTGCACTGAGCAAGCCCGAGGAGGCAGGGTGGAAGGGAGAAGGAAGCAGGAGCCTTGGGCCTGCGTGTGAGGGTGAGGTGGGGGTGACCGGGCAGCCCAGTAGACACTTTGGAGCTAGAGGTGTACTGACCACTCCATCCACATCTGGCTGCCGTCTCGACTGGGACGCCAGGCTCCTGAAGTCTGCATCTCATTTTCTTTCTCATCTGCCTCCAGTCATGTTCTGTAGTGTATCAGACCTCAAAAAAGGCCTGCTGTAACAAAGGACCACAGCTTGGATGGCTTAAATGACAACAATTTAACTTCTCATGGTTCTGGAGGCTAGAAGTCCATGATCAAGGTGTTGTCAGCTTTGTTTCTTCTGATGCCTCTCTTCTTGGATTGTTGGCGGTCGTCTTCTCCTGGAGTCTTCACATGATCTTCCATCAGTGTTTGCTGTCTGTGTCCTAATCTTCTATGTTTGAAAGGACATCAGGCATATTGGATCAGGGGCCAAGCTAGTCACCTCATTTTTACCTTAATTACCTCTGTAAAGATCCTGTCTACAAATATAGTCACATTCTGAGGTACTGGGGGTTATGACTTTAACATATGGATTTTGAAGGAACACAATCAGCTCATGACAGACAGTTAGGCAAGTTGCATCTTGGGTCCTAGTCCTTCAAGAGAGGAAAAGTGGGTTGCATGGACTACTAGGCATCTTTTCTTGGAGCGGAGTGAATTAGGAGGCTGCTAGCTTTTCAAAACAGTGCAAATCCCTGTCTAAAGACTCTTGGTGTTACCCAGGGCCAATGAGCCAATGGGTAATCCACTGCCAGGCTTGGGGTTTTTGGACCCTTCCTTTTGCCTCCTCAAGCCTGCCTTTAGGATGCAGGATCTGTTTCTCTGTTTCTGGCCAAAGAATAAGTGTCTATTCTGAGATTATCTTTCACCTGGGACTGTTCAAATGCATTTGTCTTTGCAGATGTTCCTCTACCGGAAAAGAGCTCTCAGCCCCCAAAGATCCCATACAGAGAGCTTACCTACCGCAGGATGAGATGGCCAAGGAACTTACTGTGCTTTTTTCTTTCACCCCTTCCTTCCTCTGCAGGGAGAGGCAGGAGACCACACCTGTGTTTGTGATATCACAGACATGCTGGGATCTGCAAATGTGTCATTAGCCCACCAGTTTGGCACAGAACGGCTGCATCTGAAGGTGATTTAACACAGGTAGAACCCTACTTACAGATGGGCAGGGTTCCAAAGATTTGCCTGTAGGTTAGTTATTATGAATTGGGAATGCTTTTCTCCATAGAAAAAGTGTTAAATGTAGGAGGAAGTTTCCAGGGTAATCCATGAAAACCTATTTAACTCACATGTAATTAAAATACTAAATATGGCCACTCTGTCCCCAACACCCAAATGCCACACATGCCATCGTTTCAGTGGGAAAATAGATCATAAATTCCGACTCTGTGTATCAGGACAAATGCTTCTCCCTTATCAGCGTAGCTCACCCAACACCTGGCTTTGTGGAAAGGGGGTGTTTCATGGAAGGGAAAGAATTTCATGGCAATGTTGGGCCAGTAAAACAATATGTAGAGAGTATAAAATCTTCACATTTTTAAAAGCAGGCTCATATAGTTGATCACATTTAAGTCTCCTAGTAACCCTGCAAGGTAAGTATTATGATCTCTATTCTAGAGAAATAGAGTATGAGACTCAGAGATGTCAAGTAACTTCTTCAGGATCACACAGTAGAAACGGTTGCTGCCCTCCAAGCGTAAAGCATTCCACATCCTCATCTGACCTCCAGGTCAGCGCTCCTCTGGTTCGGCTGCATTGGGGAATACAGGCTCCGGGTGTGAATGCGTTGGACAATCCCTGGCTGGCCTGTCTCTTTTTCAGGAGTGACCATGATTCCCGGAAGGGCCAGGAAAGAGCAGTTCATGCTGCAGTGTGAGGACTGGGCAGTGGTTTAGAGACTGTGGCAGCCCGTGTAGATTGCAGAGTTTTTAGGATAAATGGTGATTTTCCTCCTTGGTGATTTCCCAAGGCCACTGAGGCCTGACAATTCTGGCAGGGAAAGCAAATTTAAATGAGTCCCTTTTCATGTCTGCCCGAGGGGTAGGCATTAGTCAGAGAACTAACAACCTTCCCCGACTGTTTCCTGTGTTCCGAACACGGTACACAGACGTTGTAAAGAAACACAGCCGTTGCATTTCAGATATTTTATACCTGGACGAACAAATAAACACAAACCCTGAACAAACTGACAAAGGAAATGCAGAACAAGTTTGGGTAAATTCTTCTACCCTGCAAATGTACCCGTTGAGGGCCCCTGTGGTCATCGGAGTTGGGGTGGGCTTCCTGGGAAAGGCTTCCACCCTGGCAGTGAGAAGCGCTATGAGATACAAGAACCAGAAAGGTAATTAGATTCTTGGCTCCACCCCTATATTTTCCTTCAGATCTGGAAACTGAGGCTTAGGGAGGTGCGTGACTGGCCTGAAATTTTAAGCCAGGAAATGGTACAGCTGGGATGAGAATTCGGGTTTCCTCCATCTTTGTCTAGTTGCTCTTATAATTACGTTGGCTGGGGAGGGGGAAAGAACCGACTGAAAAAGATGTCAGAGGAAGCGGGTAGAGAGGATGGATTTTATGGACGGGAGTCCATGCTGAGACCAAGTGAGAAATCAGGGAGATGTTGTTGTGAGGACCAGGTGCCCAAGGGCCTTGAAGGTTGAGTGAGTAAAATTGTAGGGATTTTCCTGATTGGCAATAAGGGGCAGAGAGATGGACAGACAGCCATGCTAACTTCCAGGGGACATCTTCTCCTGACATTGTTTGTAAGATGGTTATTCTACAAACACCCCACTTTAAATCAGAAGCCCAGAATTTCACTCAGCATGGTATTCTGGGATGGAAGTTTTGACCTCCTTGCTCCACACCGAAAGATAACATATAAAATCCCAGACTTGTGGACTCTTCAAATAAAGTCTCTGGTTTCTCAGTCCGACCGTCGACGAGGACCTTTGCTGCACAGAATTGAATTCCCATTGGCCAGGTCTCAGGCCTACCCTCCCTTTCCCCATATACCTTGGGTAGGATCCCACAGGGCTCCTTAAAGAAGCAGCCTGTGTGGTGGTTGCTGAATGGGGACAAAAAGGAAGTGAGAGGGCGAGGAGCCTGCTGGGGAGGCCACGAGGATGCAAGGCTTGCAGGCGATTTGCGGCTTGCTGCCATTGGTTTGCTGGCGTTGCAGAAACATGGCTCCAGCACCAGGGGAGAATGTAAGGGTCAAGAACTGCAAATTGTAAACCGCAGTGAAGTGAGATGAATCAATCTGCAGTGACCTAATAGACAGGAGGAAAGCCTGCTAGCAGGAGGCTTAGAAAAGGCTCCCAGGTGTGCAGGGCTGCAGGAGATCGTGGCCAGGTCAGCTCTGTCCACTTGGATGACCAGGCTTGGTCAGGTTTGGTCATATGGTTGTCAGGGAGTGGACCAGGCCATTCAGGACCCGAGAGCTTCTCCCCTGCAACGCCCTAAGAGGCCAGGGTTGAAGATGATTCCCTGGAGCAAGCCTACCTTCTCTACACTGGACCCTGGAGAGGAAAGCATTGCTTTTGCTTACATGGTTGTCATTCTTGTCTGATTATAACACACATTTGTTTTAGAAAATATACAAGCCCTGCAGGAGAAAGTAGGATATCATTCACAATCATACCACCAAAGGTAATCACTGCTAATATTATATTTTAGGGAATTTCTTTCCAATCTGTTTTTTTCTATGCATACATATCTTTAAAAAATTGGAGTCATTATATTTGCATTTTATGGTTTCTTTTTTCACTTGAGATTATATGATGAGGCTATTCCCATCTTTTCCATATTATCCTACAACATCTTTTTTTAATGATTTCATTTAATTCTGTGGTTGTATATACATGCAATTAATCAATTCTCTATTGTTGACTATTTAGATCATTTGCAAATATGCATTATTGTAAACACTACTGCAGTGAACATCTTTGTATCATAATAATATTTGACCACATTTCTGATTATTTCTGTAGGATATTTTCCTGGAAGTGGAATCACTGTTTCAAAGGCTCTTGCTATGTGTTGGTTAATCACCCACCTGAAATGTTATACCAGTTTATGCTTCCATTAATCAGTAACTATGACAGTGCCCGTCTCAGTGCACCTTTGCCAACACCGTGAGTTATTATATTCTTTTAAGTGGAAGGTCGTCTTTCCAGAGTCATGCTCAGCTTACTGATAGCATGAGCTTCTGGCAGCTAATTTCTTTGTGCTTATTGGCAGAGCTTAGGAGATTCACATATGGGGAGAGTTAGAAAACCTGGGAAGGAAAGAAGGCTGAACTGATCCACAGGTAGCCAAAGGTACTGGGGAGGGAGAGAGGAAATCTGTGTAGGAGGTAGTACTTGATTTATCCTTCTCCAAAACTCAAAGTGTATCGCCCTGCCAGGCAAAACCCCTCCTCCCAGAGCTCTTGCCCAGGAACGCTTCCTGGCTGATCAGGAAATGAGAGAACAAAGCAAGCCTACACAAAGACGGGCTTAGTGCTGTGGAAGGCCAGCGATGTGCAAAGTCCCTGACGCTAAGCAGAAATGAAAACGTTAATGGTGAGACACCCAAAGAAAATGTATTCCATATGCACAGGCCGGCTGGCTGCAAAGGAATACAAATGCAGTTAGGGATCAGCCAGGAGGAGCAAGAGCAGCATTGGATAACTTCGGACTTGCTTCCCAACACACTTAGACAAGTTTTAGCTAAAGGTACTTAGGGGTATGAATTTGACCTTTTTCCTGACTCTGGAATCAGATAAACTTACCAGTATTATCACCTATTTTAAATAATCACAAGAGTCACAATTTATCGGATGAGCCCAATGGAGTATTGGGTACCTACTGCTCTCCCAGCACCCCACGGCAATCCCCAGGACAATTCTGTGAGGTATGAATCATTATTCCCATTTCCCAGATGAGAAAATCGATGCACAGTGAGATTAAGTAGTCTGTGCAGTTTTTCAGAGTAGAAGAGCTTGGATCTTAAATCAGGCCTCTCTGGCCCACTGCCTGTGGTCTTTCCACCACGATGCCTGGGAGGGGCCTGGCTTCCAGGTTCCTGGAGATCGAAAGGGGGATGCGGAGCAGTTGAAATGCAGGAGCCCAAAAGCCTAGGCCTAGCAGCCACTCTGGGGCCCTGGCTGATACAAGACAACAGGCTTCTTACTCTGTGCACCACACTCTGCTATGCTGGTGGTGACATGGCAGAGATAAGAGCGAGGCATTCTCAAGGTGGAAAATGGACAACAGATCCTGGCATGTGCCTCCCTGTGGCTGGCGAGGCAGTCCTTTTGGGCAGGACATTCCCAGAGAGTATGTTGGTGATTAGGGGTTGGGGTGGATGGTCCTCTAATCTATACTTTCCCTGCTGCAAAGCCACAGGGCATTGAATTCCTGGAATATAGACCGTCAGAGAAATGGCCCCAGTATCCATGAGAGGGTTGCAACATTTTGGTCATCAGACTCCAGGCTGTGGCTGGAAGAAATGCTTTTCCTGTTTCTGACTTCTCTTGAAACATGTGGCTTGTCTTGCAGGAGAATTTTGAGGGTGGCAGGGAGTAGAAGGGCCGCAGCACTCCTGCCGCTCCCCAGGAGTCTCTGGGAGACCTAGGAAATTGGTGAGAGCCCAGCCAACCCCTAACTTCCCTTCTCTTAGGCCCTCTTCAAACTCCCCAAAATTCTCCCACTGCAACACACATTTTGCTGACCAAGGAGAATCTTAGTGCTGACTTGCTGTTTTGCTGGAAAAATACTGGACAGACAAGAATAGGAATTTTTTTCTATTTAAAAAACAAAACAAGACAAAAACGAGAGCACAAAGCTTTTAAATTAAGTACTGGAGGATTGACTACTAAGGGCAAAATGGTGAATGGCTACTGTCTAACTGAGAAGCCCCAGGGTTCCCTGGTCTGGGATGGATTAGTCCCACCCATGGATAGAAGGTGACCCACCCGTGGTTTCACTTAATCTCTGCGCGCTCAGCTTCTGAGGCTCCAGACTGTGGCACACCTAGAGGATGGTAACGTTAGTAGCATTTACCAAATCATTCTCCATGTGAGCCGTAGATGTTAAGTGCTAGGCGTGCCATCCCATTGAATTTTCTGGACATTGCCCTGGAGCATCATGCCAATTTTTCAGGTGGGGACATTGAAGTTTAGACAGGTGTGGTACTCGTTCATGATCTCATATGTGGTCAGGGCAGAGCTGGGATCCAAACCAGCAGTCCCCAACAAAGCCCATGTTCACAGCCACTATCCTGTTATTCTGCTTCCCAGGGATCAAGGGCTGATGCTCTAGGAAGGAATATATATGTGTGTGTATATATACATTTTTTTTTTTTTTGCTTGGTCTTTGAGTATTGCAAATAAATACCGATGACAAGGCCTCTGGGAGAAGTTTTCAAGTCAGCTCAATATGATTCGAAAGGATCAATAGGACCCAACTGGCCTGTTTGTGTTCTAGTCTGTCCACAAGTGGGACAGGTGGTCCAAGGCATGGCACTGGCTTGTCTGCTATCCGTCCCTGCTGAAGCCACTCTTTGTCCTTGATGAATAGACAGCCTTACAGGGGGTTACTCCAAGTGGGGACAGTGTCCTCCTTCCCCAACCCTGTAGCCTGACTGTGAGTGGATTGCAGAGGGAAATCCTTGTTTGGCTGAAGGAGGAATCATATAAACACACTGGGCGTCAGAAATGTAAATATCTGCACAGCGAGATGGATGAGGACGATGGATGCGTGCCAGAGGAAGCCTGGATGTGAGAATCTGGCAGACAGAGATGGATGTGAGGAAACACAGGGAGTGAGAGGAAAGCAAAAGGCAAGAAGCCACATGCATGGGTGGAGAGCGGTGAGGGAGTGGCCGGAAGACTGGCTGCAGGGGCTGGGCTGGGCAGATTCAGCGCTTAGGAGCAGGCCAGGCTGACTGATTCTAGGCCGGGATGGGGGGCAAGGGGTGAGGGGAACATGCCCCTGGGGCGACCCAAGGGTGAGATGCACCCAACAGGGACAGAGCTTGTGAGTGAGCCCAAGGCTGCCCAGAGAGGAATGGGTGAGACTCGCACCGGAGGTAGAGCAGTGGTTCTCAAAGTGTGGTTCCCGAACCAGCAGCATCTGCACGACCCGGGAACTGGGCAGACATGCACATTCTCAGGCACCCCCAGACCCCCTGAATCAGAGACTCTGGGGCCCAGTCCGACGGTCTGTGTTTTAACAAGCCCCTTGATGATTTTGACACATGCTAAAGTTTGAGAACCCCTGGTGTCGAGGAATGGGGAGAATGAGATGGCAGGATTAAGATGACCTGGAAGTCTAGAGTCCAGGTCACACGACTGATGGAAAAAGATAAAGGACAGCAATTTCGACCTGCTGGGAAAAGCGTTGGTAGGTGGGAGGCATGGGGTCCATCAAAGGGGGTTAGACAGAGGAAGGAGCTGCTCCTCATGGCTGCTGGAACCAGGAGGGTGTGCAGGAGGGAGGGCTGGGCCGCGGAAGGCTAACCAGCCAATTGAGGGACCAACAGATTGGTGACGGCCCGTGAGTGACATGAGGGTGTGGGAGGTCCAATGGGCTCCCCAGACAGTGCACCTCCAGGCCTCATCAGCTGCAGGAGAGCGCCGGTGCACTCAACCCACTGGCAGGAGGGGTGCTGCCAAGAACTGGGGTCCCAGTTCCACTCCCCTTGCCTTGTTGTCATGGCAGAGAGTCAACCAAAGGGGCTGCCCTTTTCCTGTCCCTCACCGAAGCTCCGAGCCTCCCTCCCTCAGATGGCAAGCTCTTAAGAGGCGGGGTCTGAGTCAGCACACAGCGGGTGCAGGCTGTGCCCATCCACAGGGTGAAGCGCCATTAAGCGCAGGGCCCAGGCTCCGGGTTGAGTTCACAAGAGCAGGAGAAGAAGCCTGCTCAGGGGAGGAGGTGGGCCAGGTGACCTCAGCCTTCCAGCTCTCTGTTGGTACATCACCAGCTGATGAATGTCTCCTCCATCTTCATTGATTTATTTTTTTTATTGTTATTTTCCTTCTTTGTCCACTCCTGTTATTGGAAAGAGATGGATGACTGACAGCCGGCGCCGTTTCTTTCTGAACCCTGACATTCGCATTGCCTTACTTAAGGCAGATGCCCGGACTTCCCGCCCAGCCTGGGCTTTCCCAACATCCCAGCCTTCAGGTATCCCAGTTGCACTCACTCACTACTACACAAACCTTATAACGGTCCAGGGAAATTTTTGCCTGGGTAAATAACCATTACTGTGCTTACCATTTTGAAAATGTTCATTTTGGGCCTTTTTAGTGTAGATTCAAATCTGCTCTGGAACATGTGGTTTAAGAAAAGGCACTTTTGTATAACTTTCCATTTGGATTAGCTGGCAGACCACCTGGAGGCCTCTTAAGGCCCACACTTGGAGACCCACCGTGTTAGCAGACAGCCCGGGTGGAGGGAAATGACTGCTGCTTCTGTTAACAGAGCAGAAGGAACTAGCTAATGAATTGAGGGGGATTAAAAAAAAAAAAAACCCAACACCCAGTTGCAAGCAATATCCATTAGTATAGCACATTCAACGCAACAACAATCTTGTGTTGATTGGAGGAGACAAGTCATAAATTTCTCCTATTAAAGTTCTTGACTCACACTATCAGGCAGAGACTAATGACTTAAAATAATGTGTGCAAATGTCATCAGAATACAGATGCCCTGAGTTCTGGCCCCGGCAGTGGAAATGAGTCCGATGTCTTGGACAAAGCAGAGTTCATTGAGGGGTTGGGGCAGGATACAGAGCACCCTGTATTCCATAGGAATATGCTCTTTTTAATCAAAGGAAGCTACTCCAGAGATGTCTGCAGTGACTGTATTTCCTTGGTGAGGCAGTTTTGAGATAAAGGTTAAAGCACCAAGAAAGGAAACTCAAGGAGACCCTCAGTAGAATGCTCTGGTGCCTGTCTGCTCTGAATTGGGGTCACCTGCAGACCGGTCCCACCCAGGGAAGGCCCAGGGAGGAAGACAGTGAGCACAGCCTGGACTCCCCAGGGGTCCCCCCTTCTCAGCCTCCCCAGAACATCGGCTGAGAGGTGTTGCTTCCCCTCACCCCAATCATACCCTGTCCCAGCATGAGATTCCAGTGTTCCTTCCATACCTCCAGTCCACCCATGAGCTACCTATCCCAGGGTGGGACCCAACTTAACCACAGAAGCCTATTATTTGTGTATTTGTGTAAGTGAATGTTTACTGCAGAATAGCTTCTACATATGCTTCCTGCCCACACAGACTTTATTTTCTGATAGGAAGCCTCATCTCTGTGTTTCTCTCCTGAGTCTGCTCTTGGCTCTATCCCAACCCTGCCTCAGCATCTTGGTCACCTGCAGCCTCTAGGGACTCAGGTAGGGACAATAACCACGCTGGACTTGAGCGAGGGCATGTGAGCATTCTTGGTACTCCCTTCAGGAAAAGGGAGTGGGCACAACTCCTAGGGATTTGGGTCCACGCTGGAGAAAAACCTGTCTTTGATGAGGTCGGAGATTTTATCTCTCAGCAACACAGCTGCTGAGAAGACACCTGGCGCTGGAACTGACCTCACGGAGAACCAGGCCTGGCAGTGTGAATTCCAATGCTGCCTCCCCAAACTACCCCATCATGTCACCCCACGATGCCCTACAAAGTGCAGTACCACGTTTGCTTTGGAGGGAAGTCATCGAACGTATGTCATCAGCAGTATTTTATATGAACATCATGCCAGATTTTACACTCATCTAAGCTTGCTACAGGTGCTACGTACCCACGGGATTAGGCAGGGCTTTTGCATTAATCTCAAACCAATCCTCATGGAGACGGAGCTATGTCTTGGGTCCTGACTTGGGAGGACATACTCCTGCCTCCTTTTTGCTCCTTATGCCCCAACAGTCTGAGGCTTCGTGCCGGAGAATGGAGCCCCTAGGAACTCTCCTGGGAGGTTCTTCGAGATCATTTTTCTCTCTTTCTTCCCTCCCCACCCCTCTCCCCACTTTTTTTTTTTATTATTATTTTTTATTAACAAGGATGAAAGTAAATGTGAACTCGAAACAATAAGGCATGGAAAATCACAGAAATAACTTAATTAAGTTTTTAAAGATTTCCATGCTTGAATAAATTAGCCTTCCTGCAAATGTCACAACATTCAGAAAAAAAAATTGTAATCAATGGAGCACAATGCTTCCCTGCTCTTTATTTAAACGAAAGCTCCATCGGTGCGTTTCCTTTCACCCCTGCTCCTCCCCTGCAGCTGCTGCTCCCTGGCCCCCCTCGGCTTCAGGCAAGGGCACCAGACTCTCACATCAGCATATTCTGCTGCTGCTGGGAAGGATGGAAGGATTGCAGGCGGGGGGGGGGGAGGCGGCAGGAGGGCCAGGCAAGGAGAGTTTCTTGGTCGGAGCGAGAGCTTGCTGTGGTTCTGGCTCTCCTCTGAAAGGCAGCAAAATCTCCTCTGTCTGTGGGGTTTGGGGACTCCTGGTTCTCGGCCAAAACTGGGAGTCAGGGAGACCTTTCCATGAGGAGGAATCAGACCCAGCTCTGCAGGGCAAGGGGATGGGGCTTTTCCCCCTTTCCAGGCCTTTCCCCACAACCAGGGCTGCCAGAGGCTGGAAGATCACAGGAAGGCAGGCGGGAGAAAGAGAAGGACGGAGGACAATGGGGAGGGCCCAGGTGCCCTGGGCAGCAGCCTGCCGCAGCCACACAGACAGATTTCCATCGCCATGAAGACGGAGGGCAGATTGCTAGGCTAATGAGTACATGCCCGGCCCTGCTGCCGCTGATGCCTTGAGTAGTGAGTGATGTCATGCTGGCTGCCCGTCCCTGCTATAATGCAGCTGTCAGGGCCCCGTGGGGAAAAGTTGGGGAGAAATACGAGAAGCCTAAAAAGCAGCAAAAGGCCCAGTCAAGTGAAGGGAAATGGAATTACAGTAATGCTGAAAGCAGGCACACTGGAGAATTAAAACACTTTGTTTTGGAACCAGATTCTACTCAACCTGGGTTATTAAATTATTTATTGTTTGCTTCTCCAGTAATGGGAGAGAGTAACGGGGGCGGGGGCACAATCAGCCAGGGCAGCAATAGCTGTAATTTTAGGCACATTTGGGGGCCGCTCTGGACATAGGCTGCTGCCCTGAGCACAGGGCTGAGCGAGGTGAAAATGGGGTGTTCAGGGCTTAATTAGACTCATCAGATCCCTTTCCTGGACTAGCCCTGAAAGGGACTGTGCAGGGACCTTCAGGCTTACCATGGGGGACGTCAGCCGTTTCCTAAGGATGCCCCATGACCTCAAAGAGTTCTGCTTTTGTGACACTGCATGTTGACAGGAAGCTACTGCATGCGCCCCCAGTAACTCATATCCTGCCGGCACCACTGGGTTTGGGGTGAGGACGATGAAGGGCCTAAAGGGAAGTGGGGTGGGCTTGAGGAAATCGAAGACAGCCACTGTCCATCCTGGCTGCTCGTTTGCTGTCGGTGGTCTGGGAGTTTGGGAAGGCAGGGTAATGATGGCGATGGAACCATGATTTCTGATATTTGCTGTGTACCAGGCATTGCAATAAACATCTTGCGCGTATCCTTTTATTCGATCTTTGCAGTAACCCTTCTCAATAGAGTAACCATGCATCAGGGTTTGTCCCGTCTTGTTTATGCCTGTTGCCTCAGAGTGATTATGGAGGGCATCCTCTTTCACTCTCAAAGAGTCCCTGTCTAGACCACAAATTATTATGCCCATTTTGTAGATGAGAAACTGAGGCTTAAAGGTTCACCTAAGCCCTCCAGCAATGAGTGACAGGTTTTACACTGGTTCTGCCTAGTAACAGAGCCTGAACTCTTTATCCTTTGTTACCGGTCTGTACTGCTTCAGTGGTGGGGGAGAAGAGGGGAGAAAGGCAACGAAATCACTGTGCTTCTGTCTCTCCCTTGCACCCAGCTTGAGGAAGCAGTTCCAAGGTGCCTGTTGACAGATGGGTTAACTTAAAGCAGTGAAAGGAGGGGAGCTTCACTCCTAACTCCAAACCCCAGGTGGGCTTGTTCTCAATCCAGGGGTGGCCTGGAGAAGCAAGGCTGGAACTACGTGTCGTTCCTTTTCACCAGGTGACCTAAATCTTCACCTGGCTCTTCTTGAAGTCCAGTTATTTGGGTGAAGGGCCAGGAATCTGAGCCTCTGCTTCTAGTCCTTGGCCTCTGACCTGAAGCCATGAGAAGTGACAATATGAAAATCACCTTCGGGTCGGCTGGATTCCCCACCTGTGACACACAAAGGCCCATCCAGTTTGCCAGGAAAGAGCTTGGTTGGCCCAGCCCGCTGTTGTCAAGTGGCTGCAAAAGTAGGTGCCAGAGGAATGCATACTGTTGTCATTACCTTGCAAACTGTTGATGTAAAGGGCTGGGGCGGAATACTTTGCTTCCGTAATTAGAGCTGATTTTCCGTTTCCTGCAAATTTGGGGACTCTCCTGTTATTAATGACCTTTTTGGATCTATGCCCAGGATTTAGAGATATTGTCTTTGGATCCAGGTAATGAGGTCGCTACTGATCCTGAACAAATGGGGGAAGTTATTTAATAATTACTCTGTACGGTCTGCCGGTGACCTTTCAATTGTTGAGATGAGAGGCATCTGTTTATCATCACCCCCATGTGGAAGATTTTGATTTTTTGGGATTAGTTCTCCTGGATAGAATCCATTTCGCTTTCTGCCTTTCTAGAAAAGTTTGCCATTTAAAGGTGCTGCATGCTGCAGCATAGGAGGGGGCTGCGATTGAAGGGCTACGAGTGGGGGCCGTCTCAGACAGGCTAGAAACACAAATTCTTCTTAGTCTGGGGTACACAGTCAATTTCCAGGGCTGACAGACTGGCACAGAAAACCATGTGCTGCCGAGCATGCTGGTGTCTTACAGAACCTGGGCCTAGCGCTCTACCTCGTTTTTGTGTTCCTTTAAAAACCATCCCTGCTAAATGGCCACCGGGCCTCTGCTCGCATTTCTCCCATGGAGAACTCACTCCTCACCACTCCCCGATCTCCAGCGGCCTCCACGCCCTTGCTAGCAATTCTTATACGTTTCTTTTCCTAAAAAATTGAGATGAAAATATCTGTTCTTTTAACTTTCGCCCACTGACCTTTGCTCTCATTTTTTGGTCATTGATTTGTATTTGTCTTCTTCCTTAGGATAGTCCTTCAGGCTTTGGACAGAGTTGTCACGCCCACCCTGTATCTTCTGGTGACAGACTCTAGTTCCCTCTGTGTTTGTCACGAGCCGCAGTTCCAGCCACAGTTGCCCTCCTTAGAATAAGTCTTGTTTTACAGATCTCTGAATGTCAGAGTTGCATACAATGCTCAAGTCCAGTTTGCTCCCCCAAGACTAGAACAGCCCCATCTCCTCCTTTCTTCCAGACAGTATTGTTTTTACCAATGCAATCTAAGGAAATTTTTTTTAAAAGGGAGGGCGGAATATAGTTGGTTGAAGACCTTCAGATCCCTTCTGAAAAATTAGGTGGAAGAGTTCCTGCAGAAACAACGTGCCACAAGGCTGGTGAGTGTTTCACAGGGCGGGAGCAGGCGGTGCCCCCCGCCAACTGTTTAGAGCTCCTCGTTCCTCTTGGATGAGCAGGGAAACCAGAGCTGGGATTGGGCAGGAGGGTATGAGTAGAGAGCAGCTCAGGGCTAGAGGATGCAGAGTGACATTGATTTGGGGGTCCCTCTGAGCTTTCTCACGCTGACCTTGGAACCAGGTGAGTTCCCAGGGGAGAAGGCCCTATGCTCCCGGACTGGGTGAGTGCCCCTGGGTTACATGTCTGGGATGGTCCGTACCTTCGCTTTGATGACATGTGTCACATGTGTAACCATTTGTTCAGCTTCTGACTTTCTCATTAGGCCATGAAGGCACAGTCTCTACTTGTCTCTTTAATGATCCTTAATCCACAGTGTCTAGTACAGTGTAGGCACTCAACAAAAATGCGTCGGATAAATGAGCAAAGGACAAATCAACAAATCTCCAATAGCGCTTGCTCCGAGGACACTGTTGACGGTTCCTATCCATCAGTCTATGTGGAAACTCCTGTCACTTGCCTAGTTACAAAGCAGTTCCTCTGCAAATACCCTTAGCTCCCTTTTGCCTATTTCTCTCCAGTGTACTTACCTGGAAAAACCCAACTATCTGCTAACTTTGTGCCTGGCCCAAAGCAGCTTACTGTTGCTGGAGAAAATCATCTCCTCCTTGAAATAGTTACACTGTACTCCAAGGAGATCCCTCTGACTCCACCCTGCATTCGTCTCTAGCAATGCAGCTTTCACAACCTGTCAAGGGCTACTCTTATTTCTATTGTCCATTTTAGAGGGTTATTTCCTTGAAGTGACCCATTCAGGTGACTTTTCCACATATCTACCCTTCTAGACGTGAGTTAGAAAGGATCTCAGGGATCAGCTGGTCTCCTACCTTTCCGTGTTTTTATCTTTAACAGGGAAACCTTCCTGTACAAGAAATCTCACATGGAACGCGTATTTATAAAACAATGGAGCTGCCCTCGTTGAAGGGTGCCAAGGACCAGGGTCTCACCACTTGGGTCCTACTGTGTCTGCCACGGCACCCAAGGGTGCATCTGTGCCTTAGGGTCTCAGCAGAGCCTGTTGGAAATCACTGATTTAGCCTGAGAGCCTTGTTGTCTAGCTGAGGGAACCGAGGTCCTGAGAGGTGAGATGATTTGCCTGAGGTTACATGATAGACCTCGCACCCTGCGTGTTTAATCCAGGGCTCTTTCCAGCACAGCATGGCACCTCTTGCTTTTGGCCTCTCTAGCCTGACTCTGACTCCCGGTGAGCTGTGTGGTGACCACTGTCGCCTCCCATTTGGACCAGAAGGTCAGTTTCCGTGCAGACAGACCAGCCCTTCCAGGTCCCCTCTCCTGCTCGCCCGGGCCCCGCCGAACCTCCCACCTCGTCTTTCCTGGGGACTGAAGCCCAAAGCCTCTTACAAAACTGTCTTCTGAGGGCCCCTTGGCTGTCCTGTGTAAAACCATTCACAGTCAGCCTTGCCTTTCATTTCCTTAATCTTAAATTGCATCAGAAAGGGAGAGATTAGAGGTAAAACCTCAATAAAGGACTGAACAAAAGCCTGCTCCCACTTTGGACTCTCACACCTCGCTTTGCCTTTTTCCCCTCCCTCTTGTCTGACAGACCGAGTGTATGAACCTCTTTTTTTTTTTTTAAACATAGATTAAAACACTATTTAGAAAAGGCCCGCAAGTTTGAAGTCACCTCTGGTTCATACATTAAACATCAAATGTACATTAACTGTGAATTATGGTCATGAAAAGTAAATCCTTTAATGCCGCTTTCTGTGTTCCTCTGCGGAAGCTTAGCATTAACGGCCTCTTTGCAACTCTGTGAATGGAGGGTCTTCTTGTTTTCCAGCTTTCACCACCATGTAGGCTTCCCTCTCTGTGCGACTGTAAACACACAGCCCTGGGGAAATATTGTAGGGAAGTTTAAGCTCAGAAGCAGATCCACCTGGGTGGCATGAGCCATTTATGCCCAGTGGGCAGCTGGCCACACTTTGTGTAGGACACCACTATGAGCTCTTTTATAGCCCCCTAGGCCCAGTTTAATTGTTGGCAACATTGAGTTCCGCAGTTGTTAGGAAGGAGTCTAACTGGTAGCTAGATCAAGCTATTGATCAGGAATCCTGACGGTGGAGAAGCAAGGTTGCGCACGAAGGGTTTCCTCTGCTCAAAGAAAAGGCAGCTACTGGAAACAGAGTGATGAATGACCATCACTGGGCTTCGGTATGGAAGCAATGCTCTGGTGTGACTGAATGATCTGACTTTCTGCTGTACCAGGAAGCAAAGAGCAACAGTGATATGTATCCAAAATGTTTACTCTTGTGAGAAGAACCTTCTTCCTTTAAAAAGGGTGAAGCTCTCCCACAGTGGAGCAGAGACGCGAACTACCTACAGAGGCTTTTGCTACAGTCTGATCTGAAGCCTGGGAGACCAGAAATATGCTAGAGTTGTGGACAAGCCTTAGCAGGTTTTGAAACAAACAAGGAAAGTCAGAATGAATTACTTCTCCTCCAACCTGGGTTAAGAGACAAGATTAGATAAAGTAGAGATAATGATGGAAAATGATTTTAAAAGGCATCGAATTGCATTTCAATGTTTATGCACCTTGAAAGCTTGCACTAAATTGCACAAGTTATTTAAATACATTCTTTAATATTTATGCTTTGTTGTTTTAATAAAGACTTCTATTTTTAAATAAAAATGCATAATTAAGTGGAACAGAATATTTTCTTCTTTGACGTGTTTAATCATGCCTGTGGGAAGCCTAAGTTGTTCTGATTATAAAGTCCAGACACTACCATCTACTAAGTAGCAGCCTGCACTCAGTAGGTGCTCAATAAATATTTAATGATCAACTATTATGTGTCTGACTCTGTGTTAAATTCTGGGGCTACAACAGAGAGAGAGAAAAGACATGGTTTCTGCTCTAATAGAGCTTGTATTGCAATGAGGGTGTCAGACACTAGTTATACCAATGAGTATAGGCTTCCAAAATGAGATAAGTATTAGGAGAAACAGGAGCCCTGTCCAATAAGAAGGTATCACAGAAGGACTTAAACTGGTCAGAAATGTGGCGAAATCAGGAAGACTTCCCTGAGCCGTGAGGGTTGGGTTGGGATCTGAGGGTTCAGTAGGAGATCACTGGCTCAAAAGAGAAGGCAAGATTATCCCAGGCAGAGAAAATTATGTGAGCAAAAGCCAGTGACAGGAGGGAGCATGGTGTATTTTGGGGGACCTAAAAGAAGGCAGGTGACTGGTGCGGCCAGCACAGGCTGTGCTGTGAACGAGGGTACAAATCTGGGCGGACGAGTCAGAGTAGGAGTGAAACTCAGCCCTGCTCCCCTTGCCAAGTGAGAGCCCCTATGGGACGCTGCATCAGCTTAGAGGAAAGGACATCTTTTTCCAATTGGGCTGCGCAGAAGGGACACCTTCATGTAATTCCCTGCAGAGTGCCCTAAGTGCTGGCGTGATCCTCGTGGCTGGAGCATAGCAAGGGAGAGGCAGCATGAGGCCAGGGAAGGCTGAGGGGGCCACTCAGGATGGGGAGCCCCTGCTGAGGATGTGGGCCTTTATCCTGAGGGCGATGAGGAGCTAATGAAGGGTTTTAAGGGTTTTAAGTTTTGTGATGAACAGATTTGCATTTTGAAAAGATCACTCTGGTTGCAGTGTGGAAAACCAATTAAAGGGGTATCAGAGTGGAAGGGGGGTGTGGTTTTGGGCAGAAGATCATGAATTTGGTATTGGACTACTGAGTTTCATGTGTCTTGCAAGTATCCTAGTGGCAACGTCAAGTAGGCAGTGGACTCAGACAAACTGCAAGTATAATACTTAGTTTTTAGTTGTCATAACCCCCAGGCATTGGTCCTACGGCATGTAGCAACTTAATCCGCGGGTCCATAGGGAAAGAGAAGGAAGCTACCTATAGGCAGGACAGGGACTAGTGGTGTCCACCCCAGTGCTAAGGCTGGCTCTCAAGTGACGGTGTCCATGGTCCAAATCAGTATCTCAGTGAACTAGGGAAGGCTGATAGATTCAGCCCAGTGCAAGGAAAACTCCAGAGAAGGTTATAGTCATAGTTAGGTTGGTGGTGATACATTGCTTCTCCTGGTGCATGTGGTGGCAGGGCTTTTGGACATTTCAGATATGATCCTAGCCAGGGACCAGTGGTGGGGTGGGTATCAGGATAAAGTTCTATTAATATTTATGTGGAAAAAGGACTGGCATTGGACAGATAAGTTGAAAGGTTCTAATATACATAGGGATTTAGGACAGGGTGACAGTTATGGAAGATAATTAGGGTACGAATCTAGAATTGGACAGAATCTAGCCATGCTCACTAGGAAGACAAGGTGAGCACTGGTGGGAGAGGATAATCTTAGCAGGCCTCTAAAAGCCTCATGAGCTTTAGCCCTGGGCCCCGTGGGTACCCAGTTTAAGGAAGCAAGATCAATTATAGCCCCCCAACTGCAGGTGGGGTTGGGCCCCAGATAAATGACAGGGATTGGTCAGGTTAGGAGTGGGCACTGGGCAGGTTTGAATCTATAGGTTGGAGGGCTTCAGTACCCGCAGGTGGGCAGGACTAGAGAAGGCAGGGGTTCCCGGCGGTAAGATCAGGAGCTTTGTGAATATAAATCATAATAAGCAGCATTTCTTCTCTCTTGCACGTCAGTTCCTGCTATAGATGCTCCAGTAGCTCTTTCAGTTCCGTGTGGAGGAGTGAAGTTGTGTGTGCATGTGTTTGTGCTCGTGCGTGTTCACACGTGTGCTTTCTCTTCCCTACCAGACTGGGATAAATTTTGCACAGAGGTAAAGAAAAAGTTGGAGTCACCAAGTCCAGAGAAGAGAAGGCCAAGAAATAGAATCTTAAGCAGTCATTCAATACAGCTCCTTATCAGCAGGCAGGACTTAAGCTAAACTTATTACTCTTAATAATAATGCCAGGCACTCTTTTAAATATTTTACATGAATCAACTAATTTAGTCATCACAATAACCCCATAATACCTCTGGGAGGTCATTTATTATTAACCACACTTTACAGATAAGGAAACTGACACACAATTGGAAGGTTAAGCAACTTGCCCAAGGAACCAAGAGTCAAGTCCAGACGGTCTGCTCCAGATTGTCATGCTTCATGTCTGTATCACGCCGGAAATGACGAGGAAATCTACAAGTTCTCGAGGGCTGATATATAGAAGTGATTTGGAGATCCTCCGAATTCTAGATTCTAGAATTCAGTGGGCTCAACCCTGTCTTCCTTTCCTCCTAGGAACACTCACAGGCCTCGTGAGGGATAACTGAAGATGGGGGTGTAGCAGCTGTGACTGCGCTGATGTCTAAGAAGTGAGCCTGGGAGGGGCTGAGGGACTAGCCATGCGGGAGGCGGGTGGCCGGGTACTGGGTGAGCCTGGTCAGGAAATCTCGGGGCTCCCCAGGCCACATCTCACGATAGGTTTTGGACACATGGCAGCTTCCACCCTGAATCCTCACCATCAGGCCCCCTTGTCCTCAACAAACAAATGTAGTAATGGCACCTGTATTCATTGCTCAAGAAGTAAAAGAGTCTTCTCTTTAAATAACAACTTTGGACCTGCAGCACTGCCTCTATTCTTTCCAGAAACCTCTCTTTATAGTGGATCACAGTCTAACACTTATTATGAGCTGTTTAGAGTGAATGAATGAACTACTTAGTGCAATTTAAACTACAAGACAGCTTACAGGTACATAGCTTAGTTATAGTGCATGACTTCATCTGGCTTAAGACCCAGGTCTGCCTTCTGGGTTCCGACCTGGTTCACTCCAGGCAAGAAGGTGATCATTTTGCCCACCTTGATTCTACAGAGAAACAAAGTTCTTTCTGGTCAGGTTTACGCCCCACCCCAGACCAGCCCACTGGCAGATAGGCTCTGGGAGTTGCTCAGCTGATGAGCCTGTTCTTGTACTCTACCCCTGCAGTTCCTGAACTCTTAGCCTTCCTCCGGCAAATTTGCCACAGGCAGCAGCATCTCCAAGTCTCACCTGCATCTGAAGAGATCAGATTACTTTTCTTTGACCTAGAGGAAACAGGCAAGCAATTCTGACAAACATAAGACTTGGGAGAGGGATCGGTTTCTATAAGTCCATGTTAAGTGACCCTAGGACTTTTGCCCATCTGGTGTTTGCCCATCTGGTGTTACTTTGAGTTTGCTTTCTGGTTGGAGGGTTGGGATGAGAGGTGCAGTGAAAGCACCTGGCAAGATCCAATCTTTATTTTCCTTATGAAATGCATTTGTCCATCATGCTTCAAAGGAGAGATGAAATCTGCCTGGCTTCCTGGAAGTCCCCTTTGGGAGCCAAGGGCAAGAGGTCCAAAGTGTGAAACAAGACTTAGAGTCACCCACCGAAAATCTCAACCAAGTTGGAAATCTTAGGCTGTGATGTTAATGTGGATGGTCATTCTCCTTCCAAACCCCCATTTCCATTTTTCCCTTTTGTCTCTTTTTTAGATGAACAGACTTAATCAACGATTGAGAGGGATGTGCTGGGAGTAGATACAGTTTGGGATGCAGCCGAGGAGTCTGGTGCTGCCGCCTCCATCTCTTTACTCCCAGTGTAAAAATCAAAGGAAATCCCACGGGGCAGGAAGAGATTCAGTTGTCCCTTAAATCAACAAAACGCAAAGCACTCGGGAATAGGAAGAAAAGAGCTCTGAGAAGATACAATCGGGAGGGGCCGCACCTGTGTGCCCAGAACATTCTTTCTGAGTTTCTCCCTTTTATGCCTGACTCTCAGTGGTCCATTTGGACTCAAGAAGGAAACAAAGAGAATTCCTTCCCCCGCTTGTTGTAGTTCTCTAGAGAAAGGCGTTGCATTTGTAAAGGAGCTCTTCTAAAATTGAGAGAAACTAAAATAGAAATGAAGAAAGTGCAAAAATGCATAAGCATCAACAGGTTTAAAATACAGGTATTTGCACAATAGAAGATACTATTTATCGGTAAGGGAAGCCCAGCCTCGTTCCACACCCTGTCCTTGGGGTCTTCCCACAGTCCCTCTCTTTTTGTTCTGGAAACGTCACCCTTCCAAGTTCTGGGATGACATTCTAGTCAGGCAAATGTTTGAAAGTCTGTTAGTAAAAAGGTGACCTGCTGGCCCATCCCCAGGGAGCAGGGCACCTCTTAACTTCCTCCAGGACCCCACTTTTGAGGAGCGAATGTGAAGAGTCTGGACACACCGTCTGCTCACGGCAGGGAAGAGCTAAAAGGCTCTTTCTTCCTAGGGTCCCTCCACAAATTCTGGCAGTGTCCATGGCACTGTAAAACAAAACAAGAGAAAGTTCGAGCTCCCGCTGCTAGTTCAGTTTATTTCAGCCTCTGCTTTTCTGCAGGCATCAGGTACATTATAGACAGGGAAATTGCGTTTCAGAAATAGCACCTGTCGGAGATCGGCAGGCACCACCCCCAACCCCCGTCAGCACCAAATGGTCTTAATTAACTTTGGACACTTCCGCGCCTCACACTTTATTTCTGAATGTTATTGAAAGTTGTCAGAACCTGTCTCACTTTTTTTCTTTTATTATTAATGTGTAAATACAATGCCTCAGGAGTGTTACTAAAACACAGAATCTAATCCCAGGAGATTAATTTATGAACGCAGCATAGGATGAAGTTGCATCCTGGTGACTGCAAATTGATGTTGGTAAGAGCCACAAACATCGGCCTCTCCAAACCCACAGGGATCCAGAAGGCCAGGGGTCTGGCAGCGAGGGGGAGAACTGGACTCTGCTGATTTTTGAAACACTCCCAGGACATAGGACCTTGGGTTCCCCTTGGCAGGGCAGAGGAGCGTCAGGCCTCCTCTCTCTGCCCGTGGAGCGGTGTCCCCTGCAAGTCCGTCCGCTAGCCAAGTCCACGGGCGTTTATTGAGCACTTATGCTACATCAGTCTACGCTCGGCTCTGTGGGAATCAAAACAAGCAAAGCAGTAGTTACTGCTTGTGATGACCTTACTTCTGTGGGGGGGAGTCAAACGTAGGCATTTGAAACTACTGGAGAACAAAGCCAGACTCTAGCAAGTATGGGATTGTGGGCAGCAGATTTTAAGTGCACGGTTTTTGGTGGAGAGGAGAGTCAGTGTGGACTACAGTGATCCAGTAAGTCCTCTGGGCAGAGGAGTTGCTGGGATGGATGCGCTGATCTCAAGCATAAGGCCACGGAATTAAGGAGGAGGGGCCAGGGTCCTTCCTAAAGAGCAGGGGGGCTTGGCTTGGCTTACAGTCAAAGCAATGGCAGCTGTATTTCCTCAGAGGAGCTTAGGCCAGGCAATCTCATGGGAAGGTGGGGATGGCTCATTTGTTCAGAAGGTGTGCTCTATGCAAGCTTGAGAAAACACCTATCCACCCTGTCCAAAGTGGGTGGCTAAGCACCCCTGGCCCAGTATCACCCATCTCCACCTGCTGGGAGCTCTAAGCACTGAGGAGGCAGGGGCCGGAATTTGAGGGGGTGGTTGGTTGGAATGGACAGAAAAGGAGGCTGCCCAAAGCCAAGGGGAGGAGCTGGGGCAGGATTACCAGCGGCCTAGGGGTTCAGCCAAGCGGGCTGCCATCCGGGATATGCAGGTGGTGGCGGAGGCTGGGCTGGGGTAGGGGGTCGGGGGTAGGGTGCGGGGAGTTGGGCCTTCCATTCCGGGGCTCCTGTTGCTCTTTCCGCGACCAGGGACGGGCGGTTCCTCTGGTTCACAGGGACACCTGTGTGGAGGGCGTGGTTCAGCTCCTCCCGGCTCCTGGACTATGCTGGAGGCCCCTCCCGCTTCCCGCGCCCCCTTCCCCAGCCTCGCCTCCCGCCTGCCCTTCTCCTGCGTCGCGGCCGGCCCCGCCCTGCCTCTTCCCGGAGCGGGTTCGGGGTGGGGCCCGGCGCGGATCGCGAGGGGAGGCCCGAGGTCGCCCGGGGCTCCTCTCCCGGGGCTGGGGAGCGCCTGGAGGCTGGGTGGAGGAGCGGCCCGGCTGGGCTGCGGCCCGGCGCGACTGCAGCGGTCGGGGCAGGGCAGGGCAGGGCAGGGCAGGGGGCTCTCCCCACCCCTCCCACTCCAGCGAAGGCACCAGAAGAGATGGCGGCCGCTCCGCCGAGCGCTCGTCACCGCGGGAAGCAGCCTGTGGCCGGCCGTGCGGCGGCAGCGGGCAGGGGAGTGGTTGCGGGGCCGCAGCCCGCAGCCCCCGAGCACCGCCGAGCGCCTTCCGTTCCCGGAGCAGCGGAATTGCCTGCCGCTCGCTCCTTCTCCCCTTCTGTTCCAGCGCGTCTCTCCCGCCACCTCCGCGCCCGCACCCGGGCCGCCGCCCCAGCCCGCCAGCCCTGCGTCCGCGCCACCCCCTCTCCCTCCACCGAGGCTCGGCAGGCCTGGGGGGCCTCACAGGGGGTCCAGAAGGGAAGGGGCGAAGGGCTGGAGGGACCGAGGTGGGAAGGGGTGGGAGACTCCGCCTGGCAACGGAGGCGCTTCTCTTCCTAGACATTCAGAACCGGGAGAAACCCGGGAGGGCCCAGCCCTGCTGTTTAGCATGCCGTGCATTTCAGCCTGAGCGTCCTCCTGGGGGGTTGGCTCCCAGTGTGTGTGATCTCCCAGATGCGGGCACGTTCTTTTCTCCCCTCTCCCCTATCACCTGCTGGGCACCCCCACCACGCAGGATAGGATACTGTAGCCCTAATGACTAATTAGCCCAGGGGCTGTCGAGCTGCTGGGGAGAGTCGCAGGAGTCAGGAGGGTGCGACGCTGTGCACATAGTAGGTGCTGAAAACATGCAAGGACACGGTGCACATAAGCCAGGCAGAGTCCGTGCCCCCCTGGTTGCTGGGGAAGTGAGATGCAGAGCAGCAGACCGTCAGCCTGGGAGACAGAGGTCGTGGCCCTGGCAACTCAGCCCCATTAGCTGGGCTGGTGGGAGGCAGCCAGGGCTTTTGAGGGCTCAGACAATCCGGGCGATTGAAGGGCTGCTCTTTGGAGCTGCTGCCAAACTAATCTCAGGCCGGCAGCCTCAGGCCTTTTCTTTAGTCTCAGCCCACTCACTGGCTCTGCCCTTCAGAGGAGCAGAGGAGGCCCACCGCCTCCTCCTGGGGCTGTGGATTAACCCCTAAAAACTGAGTTTTGTTTGCAGAGCTTTCTCCAAAGCTGAGGGAGCCTCTGAAGTCTCCTGTTCTGGCTGCTTGTTGACAAGGGGGATCCTGGAGGTCAGACAAGTGCTGGCAGTGGCTCAGCCCCTGGCCCCAGACACACACGCAGTCTGGGAATCTGCCAGGAATTCTTTCTCACCTGGCCCAGCCTGGCAGTCCTGCCTTCCCCCGCCCTGCCTGTGGGACAGTCCTGAGACCTTTTCCTGCAAGCTCAGCCCCACCCAGCTAAGGAGCCTCTCTTAATTGGGCTGGGAGAGCACTAGCAGCCCCTCCTTGCCGATAGGGGGAATGCTGTGCTCAGATGTCTGCCTGCAGATTCTGGGTCGGTATGTTTGCAGCAAACGCCCTTCCCTTGATGGGAAGTGGTCCCATTCATGCTTTTGGGACTCTACCCTGGTTTCCTAAGAAGCACTCTGGCCCCAGAGCTCCCGTCCTACCCTACTGAGGGACTGGCCTCCCCTCTGGCCCTTTTCCAGGGAGCTGAGCCTGTTCCTCTTGGCTTCCTGATGCCACTGAGGTCATGCGCTGACAGGGCTCATCACAAGGATCCACAGTTGTATTGCCTTTCTGCCTCTGTGGGTCTCTGCTGCCAGCCCCCCCCCATCAAGATTTTGCCCCCCTTTCTCTGTGGGTACCAGCCACACCCTGATTCAAGCTCAAGCCCCACCCTCCAGAAGCTCTCTGTAGCCTGTCAGGCTCCCTGTACTGTCTCTTTATCTGCTCTTTTGGTAGAGAACAAACGACAACAGTGAGCTTTACGTTCCTTCTCTACTTGTGTTTTGCATTTAACCCTCTAGATTTCTAACCTCTCCCTGGGATGAATACCTTCCCTTCCAGTAGCCCTCATAGATGAGGCACTTCTTCGAGAATCTGGGGTCATTATGAATAAGCTCTAGTGTGGTTACACCACTTAATTGGGTGCTTTCTTTGAGCCATACACTGTTGTAGGCACTAAGGATAACAGAGATGAGAAGGTAAGGTTCTACCAGCTCTCAGAGATTCCTTTGTGATGGAGAACCAGCAAAATAATCTAAGGTACAATGTGAGGAAGCTGTTACAAAGGCAGATGCTAGCAAAAGAGGCAGCTTCAGGGGACATCTCACCTCAGACTTCATCGGGTCCACTAGTCCCTGCCAGTTTAATCCAAAGCACACAAAGTGGTTAGGGGAAGGACAGTGGAGAATGGAACTGGGCTCGATGCAAGGAGCCAGTGTGGATCTGGAAGCACCCAGATTTCCCACTGTGTGCTTGGCGCTGTGTGGGGTATGGAGGTAAATAAGACCCAGTCAGGGTCTTTGACCAGCAGGAGCTCAATTGCAATGGAGGTGACAGAGCCTTACAGCAAGCAACTGCAACAGAAGGCACATGGAGAAAAGTGCTATGAGTACAGCATAGTATAGTACAGATTGAATGAGTACAACCAATATATTACAGATTTAGGAAGAAGAAGGCACTTTAATGAAAAGTTTTGAGTGAGACTTCTTGGAGCTTTTCTTGATTATATGTTTTTATTAAATGTTGCAATCAAATAACCCTTATCTTGCACGTGGGATAGGATGGGAAGTTATTGTTTATATTTCTATGTTTGGGTACCTACCATTCTCCCTGACCACATTTTTGGTAATGGTACTATAAATTTCTTTTGAGGAAACGTTTTTTACATAACTCTCAGTGCTTTGAGCTGGGTAGGGCTCCCTTCCTCATTCTGTCCCTTTAAGTAGAGTCTGAAACTCAGGGGTGAACCCATCATCATCACGTTCCAAGGCCTAACGCATGGTGATGGCTTCAGGGACAAGCCCACTGAGTGTCTGGCTCAGGACTTAGGGAAACTGTTGGCGGTGGGATAGGAAAAAAGTATCCCTTTCTCCACTGCACTTGGGATTGTGAGGATGTGATCCAAGGCAGCTGCTGCCATCTTGCTGCCACCAAATCTTGCATAACAGGGAGCCAGGACACAGGAAGCCCAGGCAAGGGATGGCCAGAGAGAAACTTGATCCTGGGGACAGTTTCCTGAGCCACCCACCAGGTGCCTAAAGCCAGACTGAGCCCTGGATTTGTCAATTATGCAATCCAACAAATTACCTTTTTATTTAGGCACTTTGTTTGGGGTTTCTATTACTTGTAACTAGGAACCAAAAAAGTTGTAACAGATATGTGTGTATGAGGCCCTCCCACGTGCTCAACTCTTTTTAGCTATAACCTCTTATTTGATAGGTAATTGTTTCTCTGGCTTCGGATGAAGAATACGAGGCTCAGCAAGGTTGGGAATCGGGGAGTTGGGAAGCTTACTCTGGGACAAAGATTTAGGAAGCTCAGGCAAGGTCTTGAAGGGTCTCAGTCTTCAGGAAAGAAAAAATCAAGTCTCAGTCAGAAAAGAAGTTTTAGAAAAATAACGAATTCTTCTTCTAGATCCTCAGTCTTCTTTTCCCACTGTTCCTGGCAAGGCTGTTGGCCCTCTTAAGGCATGGGAAGAGGCTGGACTCATATTGTTGGTAGATATGTAAATTCCGTGGGCTGGTAGATTTGTGGCTCCGTTTGCAAGGCTCTAGTTATTTCTGCAAGACATCAGCGTAAGGAGACACCAGGTCACCGGAGCAAGTTGAGGGGCAGTTGAACGAGGATGGCAAGAAACCTGGAGTCATCATGCAGCCTCGTGTGGTCTCTGGTTGGTGGACGCAGGAGAGATTTCTAATTCAGTCTTGACCTGCCCTGTCCATGCCAGGTGATGCTCCAGGCAGGGGAGAGTTAATGACCAGCCTCCTTCAGGAAAGAAAAAGGCTTCAATAACAAAACCCAACAGCACAGAGGGAAGAGATGCAAGTTACCAGCCACAGAAGCTTAAAAAGGAACCCACCCACAGCTCTCGCTACAAATGCTTTTAGCCACACGTTAAATCTTCCCTCTAATGGCACCCCCTGTTAAACGAGATATGTCACCCGACCTGAGGAGGCTGACTTGAAAGGCAAATAGTTGGAAGTGATTCCACACGTTATTAGTGAGAGCTCTTCTCACATTTCTGGCAAAAATAATGGAGCTGAGGTCTGAAGAGATGACTAATACCTCCCCATTACTGACCCGAGGCCAGCATCACATTGTAATCCTGGCCACTCAGCTGGCCCTGCAAGCATATTTTGTGGTGCTTGTCCTTTGGGTGCTTCTGCTGGATGGCTCTGTCAGTGCTCACCTGGGCTGCCTGGACCATTGAGATGAGGAGGCTCACCTTCCCGGGGCAGCTCTCACCTCCGTGGGGCAGGGCAGGAGGAACACGGGCCACCCAGAGCCGAAATGGCCCACCCTGATGACTGGGGTGGGTCCCCAGCCGCAAGGAAGGGCTGCGTCAGACCTGTCCCAGACACGCAGGCATCTGTCCTGAGCCTAATTCTACCCAGGGTTTTATCGTCTTCTTTAATAGCCTTTATGGACATTTTATAGCCCTTCCTGTTGGGAAATTCTCAGAGTTTAATCTCAAGCTCTCTCGTTAAGATGTTAACCTGTGTCTCCTTTTTATTCTTTTCCTTCAATAGCCTAGGAGAATATTAGATTTATAGATGTTAAAGAGAGGATTTAACAGAAGCCGACATTTATTGAGGGCTGACTACGTGCCAGTCGCTGCGCGTGAGCTCCTTTCATACGCACACAGGGCAATGGCTTGGGTCACTGGTGACCTTGAGGTTGATGTATCTACCTAATGGACATTTTTCACTCCTCATTTCCCTTGATCTCTAGTGATATTCAATGCTGTTGACCACTGTCTCCAGTTGGAATGTCCTGGATTCCTTTATTCCTTGGGGGACCTACTTCCCAGTCTCCTTTGCAAGGCTTGTCCTCCCCTGGTATCTGACATCTATACAGTGGAGTTCCTCCAGACCTGGCCCTCTTCTTCTTATTCCGTAGTCTCCCCAGAGGTGATCTCCCACTGCAGTGGCCTCAGTCATCATCGTATGCCAATGGCACCCTCATGTGCCTCCAGTCCAGACCTCTCCTGTAGATTCCAGAGCTGTATTTCTGACAGTGCACCTGACGTCTCCACTTTGCTGTCTCGAAGCTGCCTCCTACTAAACATTGTCTAAACTGAACTCACTGTCTGCGCTCTCAGTCTTGGCCCTCTTCCACTGTTCCTTTTCTCCGTGAGCAGAAAGGCTGCATTTCCACTAGCACAAGCTGGAAAACTGCCTCCCCGACCCCCTTATCAAATGGATCACCAGGTCCCTGCTGATTTTACTTCCTAATGATTTCTGGGCTCTCCTCTTTAACCTGGATTCTCTGCCACCACCATAGGCCAAAGTGCCATCATCTCCTGCTGGTTCCAGCCTCCCAACTGGCCTCATGTATGCTGGCCCTCCTGTCTGTCCTGCACGCTGCAGAGGGCTCTTTTCAAAACTCAAATTTGGCCATGATGCGTCTCCTGAAACTCTGCATTGCTTTTCCATTGCTCCTATGGTGCACACCAAAATCTTTACCAAGGCCTTATGTGATCTGGCCCTGCTATTTTTTTTGGCTCTTTTAACAATATTCTCCCATCGATATTCTGAGCTCCAGTGTATGGTCTTCCCTTAATTGCTTAATCCACATTCCCTTTTGCCTCAGGATTTTTGCACATGCTTCTACTTCTGAAATATTGTTTTGTTTTTTTTCCTTTGCCCAGTTAACCTTCAGCTCAACTTCTAGCTCGAAACTTGCATAGCTTCTTTGTGTCAGCTTTCCATGATCTCTCGGATGAGATGAGGTTTCCATGCCACGCAGTTGGCTTTCCGCCAGTGTTTACAACAGGTTGGCCCCTAAATGCCACCGTGCAACTGTTTGTTGAATGAACTACTCTTTATTGTACACTCAATCCTCAGCCTTGAGGGTGAGTCCTCAGATCCTGCTGTGAGCCCCTATTTTCCTGGCTAGAAGGGGGAGAAGTTCCCTTTTCCATTGACAAATGAAAGCTCCAGGTGAGTCTAGCATTTCTAGCCCCTATTTTGCCCCTAGGGCCATGGATCCCTCTAGGATTTTCCTTGCTGCCTTGGGTCCCTTCTTGACTCTTGCAGTCTGTTCACACCTGGTACCTGCAAGTGCTTCTAAAACCCTCAATGTAGATCTCTGGGCCCATCCTATTGGGAAAGCAAAGCCCAGGAGGCTGGCCTAGCCGGAAAAGCAGGGGAAGATTTGATATCTGCTGCTGGGGCATCGTTTTGCCTTCCCTGCCTTCTATACATGGGCATAAAGAGACCAAGACACAGGGAACACCAGTTTCCTCATCAGGCATATGTGAAGCTCAGAAGACACCAGAACAATAGGTCACACACACTTCTACTGTTCCTCTGTGCCCGCACCCCAGATCTCCTGGCTAGTGTAATCCTCAGAAGACTATGATGGCTGCCAAATTCTCTTTTTTGGCCAATTCCCTACTCCTTTTGTAGGATTTAACCTGATTTATTTTTTCTCTTTAGAGCATTTACCTTCTCGTATATAAATATTGGGCAGTGGGATTGGAGCTTGTGTTCCATGTATAGGAGTAGTGACAGCCGCGGCAGCAGGTTTATTTTTAAATAAAAATTGGAAAGCTACGAGGCTCCTGAGGTTTTCTGCATTTTTATTTTTCATTCAAAAGAAAAAAAAAAAAAGCAAGGAAGAAAAAAGGGTAGGGGGAAATATAGCTTGTGTTTCTGCTTCCATTTTTCATGGCTCCCTGTTTTCATCTCCTTTTCCCGCTTCCCTTCCCTGGCATTTGGCGTGTCTGTAAAGAAAGGGGAAGGAGTGATTACTTCTCAGAAGGGAGCGGGGGATCTGTTCAAGGCAAGCATTAGGCATGCAGGCCCTGAGCAAGTCACATGCATGGTAAAATATTACCTTAATAACATACTCACAGAGAGCTATGTGTAAATGGTAACAGCTGCTTTTGTGATGACCGTGTTATAAATGATTGCAGCCCTGATCATTAATAATGCATTTGAACAATAACAACTTGATTCGAAGGAAGAAGTACAGCCTTTCATTTTTTTCCTGGCATGCGAATTCACTCTTGCTATTGTGTGAAGTGACTGGATCCTTGGATCGAAGGCCCGCACTGAGCCTTCAGAAATGGGGAGCGTTTCGGTCCCTGGCCAGGCAAAACAGGGCTTCTGGGGCCCACCTCAGTGCTTTTCCTTCACCTAGAGTTTGACCATTCAGCCAGCCTGCCCCTTCTAAGCCTGTTCACCTCTCCTGGGACCTGAAGCATCAGAAACCTGCCACTTTGATGGTTGTTGAAGGGTGGACTCCCATGAGACAGTAGGATCCTGAGGCAGTCGGTATTGATTGCTGCAGGACTTACTTCTCTTTAATGTGTCTGAGGTTACCGTTCTGCTTGAAGGACAAAGTTCATACTCTCTAGGATGACACATTAGGAACCCTCACAGTCTAGCCTCAAACATTTGGCCACATCTCTTGCTACTCCCATTCCACACTGGGTTCTAATAACCCCAAACTTCTCAGAGTTCCAAAAACATACCCTGCTATTTAAGGACTTTGCACCTTTGCATATGTGAAGGTTCTGTTCTCCCTGTTCTGTCTGCAGAACTTCTACTCATCCCTCAAGATCCTGGTCAAATATGTCCCTTTTCTATAACTTCCCAGGGTGGAGTTGGTATTTCCATCCTCTGCGAGCCTATGTATATTGTAGCATTTTGCACATAGTCTCAACCATAGCATTACTCATACCACATACTGTAACGCTTTATTTACATATTGATTTTCTCCCTGGGCTTTGAGCTTGCTAAGGGCAAGAAGTATGTGTTAGAATCCTTTATATTTCCATTTGCTAGCACCGTGCTCAGTAGTCATTAAATATTCAATAAATGTTGAATGAATAAATGAACAGCCGCCCAATAAACATCTTTCTATTTTCTTATGTTTGATGATATTCTGGGACCCTAGATCCTGAGCTGGCATCAGACACTATTTCTATGGAAGCTATTTCTGCCCACTGGGGTGCCCCCTTGAAGCACTGTGCTCGTGAGCTGTGTCAGCCTGAAGGTGTTCAGCATTTACCAGTGTCGATGGGAAGGTAGCCCGTTGGCTTGGCCGTTTACCATGCTACTCAGATGATAGCCTGCCACTCCCTGCCCCTCTGAAGTCAGGCATTTCTCCTACAACTGCTTTACCCCTTTATCTCCATCTTGTCTCTAGTACTCAGACTTAACACAATTTATTACTACACGGGAAGGGCCTTGGTATACCAAAGATATATGCCTTAGGTAAACTACAGGTACAAAGACCCATATTTTCAATTCATTTTGGCATGACTTCATATACAGGGCAGACTTCTATGGTTGTTTCTGTCTCCTCTTCTCATTTACTCTTGCTTTTAACCTCTAATTCTGGCCTAGAGGCTTTTCTTTAGTTTCCTGGACCACTGGGAAGGTAGGATCCTTTCTCCGTGGGCCCTAAGTTTATCCCGCCACACAGCCATCTGAACCCACTGGGGTCTTTCTGCACCGAGGCCTCAGAACTTCACTTAGGGCTGGGCGGTGGCTCACACCTGTAATCCCAGCACTCTGGGAGGCCGAGGTGGGAGGACAACTTGAGCTCGGGAGTTTGAGACCAGCCTGAGCAAGGGCGAGACCCCATTTCTACTGAAAATAGAAAAAATTAGCCAGGCGTGGTGGTGCATGCCTGTAGTCCCAGTTGCTCGGGAGGCTGAGGCATGAGGATCGCTTGAGCCCAGGAGTTTGAGGCTGCTGTGAGCTAGGCTGCCACCACAGCACTCTAATCTGGGTGACAGAGTGAGACTTTGTCTTCACTTAGACCTTCCCTACTCTGGGCATGAAGACCCTGGGTTTAGTGTCCCGAAGCCAACCCTACTCCTTCCTGCTCTAAAAGCTTTTTCTTGCTTTCTGCCTTTTATGACCACACTCTAAAACCACTCCCATCTCTTCCTGTGCTAAAACTTCATCATCCTTTCTGAATCCATGTTTTCTCTACAAGTCCTAATTTTTTTACAACTCTGACCCCGGAGCATCACTTACTCCATCTGTTCTTTCTGGCTCTGCTTTCCCTCAGAATTGCTGATCTGACGACTCATTTTCCACACTAATTTCTCCCCTCAGAATAAAAAAAAAACAATGATCAGAAAACATTTGCACATCCACAGGTTCATGAATTTATTTCCTTATAACCTGCCTTAGTACAGAAGACCTTTTGCAAAGATATGATATGGCAACAGAAAGTAAACTAAAAATAAGTTTTGTGTTTTGTTAAATTTTGTTTTTAAAGGGGGAGGCATAGGCAAACAAGGCAGGAGGAGGCGGTGGAGCCATGGGTGAGGTTAGAATGCTCTGTGGACATCTTGAAGTCTTAGCTACCTGCTAGCGGTGGCCATGGGGTTTATTATAGACAGTTCCATGGTCAACACACAAGGGAAATGAGATCAGTTACAAAATTCAGTATCCAGGAGACAAAAATGAATCTAAATTGCTCATGAAAACCACAACTGTTTATGGTACTGAGACTAGAGAAACATTTCTGCTCTGAGCCTTGAGCTAGGTTCTCTTAATAAAAGAGGTGTTCCACAGTATTCTTAGACAAAACACTGATGACTATTTCTTGTACACACATCTTTCTAATTAGAAAAAAATTTAGTACACTTGAACTTAGTGGGAATGTTGAGAGGATAATCAAATTTGAACTCAGTGATCTTGGGCTCCCTTTCAACTTGAGTTTCTAGGGACGCTGATGGTTATGAGGCCATGTAAGACTCGGTCCCTGCCCTCGGGGAACTTACACTCTCCTGGGACAGCTGCTCTCAGGTCTGAAGGCACAAGAGAAACACCCAGGATACATGCTGTGAATGTAGATTCCCTGAGCAGAGCTCCAGAGCCTGCATTTAAACAAGTGGCTTTATGATTCTATGCAGCTATTTCAGGCAAGAACCATCATGGTAGGATCTTAGCATGGGCCATCAATCCACAGTGCAAGGCATCACGTACTAGCTGTCACACAACTGCTAAAAACAAAGGGTGATAGGAGGCTAAAGTGATAGGAACCACTTCTGGAAGGCATGTGAAGAGAAGAAGATGGTACTCACATTTGAGCTGAGCTCTGAGACATGAGTAAGAGCAGACACAGGATAAGCTGGGAGCACTTTCATGCAGAAGAAATAGACTAGGCAAAAACTCAGAGATGGAAAAGTGCATACCTGTTCAAGGAGAAGCAAATAGACCAGACTGGCTGGAGTATAAGGTCTATGTAGGGGAAATATTAGGAGATAAGACCAGATAGGTAGGTTGGGGACAAAATTTGGAGGGCTTTGAATACCAGACTGGTGACCGTCTCTGTAAGCATTGGGGAGCCATCGAAGACTTGATCACACAGAATGATGTGATCAAAGTAGTCCTTGAGGAAGATTAATTTGATTGTGGTGTATGGAATGGATTAGAGGGTAGGGTTTGGTACCTAGAAGATACCTTATAAATGTTTGTCAAATGAAATGTTTGAACAGAGCAAAGAAGAGGCTGTTGCAAAAGTCTAGGTACAAGGTAATAAAGGCCTTAAGGAAGTGACGATGAAAAATAAAGAGCAAGGGAAGAATGCTAGTGACACTAAGAAGAAATTATAGACCACGATGACCTGTTGTGCAGGATGAAGGAAAGAAAAGCCTCATTGTTTGCTCTGAAGTTTGGAGCCTGTGCTGGCAGAGAAGTCGTAAGCCCACCCTTGTACCAAGAAGGCGAGAAGAGGCCCTGGATTTGGTGAAAGTGGATGAGTCTTTGAATTAGAAACGTGACTTGGAGCTCACAAGAGGCACTGGGGCTAGCGATTCTAGACTGGGAGGACAAAGCTTCTGTAAAAATTTAGGCTGGATGGTGTTGTGGGATACCTGGCACATGATCTCAAGCAGTGCCCACACTTCAATGTTGGAAGAATAAAAATAAGCCATCCGAGGAGACACCAGGGCGGTCAGGGTTAGGCCTGGGTCTGCAATTCAGGGAAGAGGAGCACTGAAAGAAGGAAGCCCTGCAATGGTGCCGTGGGCTACAGACAGGTGAGGGAGCACCGGGGCTGAGAGTGCACTGTGGGATTTAGTGCTAACGTCCTCACTGATGACCTCCGGGAGGGTAATTTAAATGAGCAAAGGGGTTGTTGTTTCAGTTCCATTTATTAGGCCCCAGGGTAGACCAGGGTCCCTCAACATATATGCATATTTTTGGAATTTCTTTTTTTTTTTCCCTCCTAACTCCACTGGTCCCTTGGTTCCTTCCATTGCTAGCTTCTGGCCAGACCTGCCTACTCTCTCCTCCGATTCCATTTGGCAGGAAAGGACCCTTAAAAGGCAATTGGCTTTTGGTAAAACCTCACTGACCATGAAATTCCATCACCCAAGTAATGGAAACAGATGCAGCCCAGAATCAGTTTCTTACAGGCTTGCTGCCTGCTGTCCTTCTGGCCTCGTTCCCTTCAAACCCATGCCCTGAGTTCAATGCCAATTTAAACAGCTTGTTTTATGTCTGAGAGTTGGCTCTATAGTTATCCCATTATATTTATCAAGACTCTTCAGTTGCAAGTAACAGAAACTCAATTTGAATATCTTTTTTTTTTTTTAAAGGGAATTTACCAGCACATATAACTGGGAAATCCAGCCACTACTGGATTAAGGGACTCACACAATGCCCTCAGGATTCTTTCTATGTGCACGCTGTCTATGTCTTTGCTTGGCTTCTTTGTTTCTTCTACAGAAAGGCCTTCTCCAGGTGTCAGGGAAGGCTTACATCTGTAGCATCCCCTCTGTGCACTAACACAAACACACACACACACACACACACACACATACACACACACACACATACACTCGGACTGGAACAAATCCCAGGGAAGAACTCTGATTGGCCGGACATGGTCCCATGCCCATTCTTGGACCAATCACTGTGGGCAAGGGCAAGAGAAACAATGATTGCCTAGAAGTGGATGGCACGCCCCCTGCTGCTACTAGGAGTGATTGGCATCACATTAGAATCACATGATTGACATGGCAGAGAAGCAATTCCCCAAAGGAAGGAGGATGGGGGTAGGTGATGGAGGTGCAGGTCAGTTCAAAGCAATAAAGCAATAGATGTCCCAGTACACTCCATCTATTTGGCAAACAGCTTCTCTGTCACCCTAGGCAGACTGTGCTCATAGCTCTCACATTCCCGTTGCTGCCCCAAATTAGTGGGCTGAGAGCTGAAGTGGAAGCTGAATATCAGAGCTTTCTCTTTCTCCTCTCTGGGTTCACTTTGTGACAGCCATCACCTACCTGTGCAGGTGTCTCCTGATTTCCAGAGGCCTCGGGCTGGGGTGGCAGGGGAGCCTTAGATCAGGGCAGTGATGCGTTGGCGGAGGTGTGTGGGAGTACGGGAAGAGTCAGCCCTGGCTGCGGAGCCCAGCAAGATGAAGGTGCACTGAGGCAGGAGCCTGAGGGCAGGTTGCCCACTCGCTGCCTGAATCCGGCAGGAGGACCTGGTGCTTTCTGAGAGCCCGTGTTGAGTTGCTCTGTGACCTTAGGCTAGACACTTAATTGCTCAGGGCTGCTTCCCCTCACTCTCCCATCTGGCAAGCAGAAATAATGACATGCCTGAACTGGCAGAAGCTGTACCTTTTGAGGAGGGGTGTTGATTTGGAACTTTGTGCTATAGAAAATGGCTCCCAGTCCACTCTGAACCCCTAGAGGCTCCTGGGCCTGGGCCCCCAGCCCTTTTGGCAGAGAGCAGGTCTCCGAAGACCTTTGGCTTCAGATTTTCTGATTCCAACCTCCTGAACCACATTGCTTTTGCAGCTGAGCTGGGAAATGAATGACCTTTTTCACACTAATGGTTGAGAGTGGGTGTGTGGTTTCCAAGGTGCTTACAAACATTTGCCTTCAGAACTCGAGTTTCTAGTGCCATGAAGGCCCTAGGTGAGGTATGGGAGCTTTGGGGTCGGCCAGTTTTTATAACCTTACTCCCCCTAGTCCCCTCCTTTCCAGGTGCAGTGGAAGAACAGTCATATGACGCTTTGGGGGAGTGTTTACATGGCATAGAACAGCCAGATTACATGTCAGAGAGATGGGGAAGACAGATGGGAAACCAGTCAAGCCAAGTGGAGGAATTACCTGCAAACCAAGATGTGCACCAGTCTTCACACTCCGCCCTGTCAAGCCCTAGAGCCACAGTTCTCAAACTTTAGGGTGTTTTACCAATCATCAAGATTGGTAGAAACAAATTAGTATTCCAGATACCACCTCCAGAGAACACAAATCAGTAGGTCTGGTGAGGAAGTCCAGGAGTCTGCATTTTCACGGCATCTCAGGTGACTCAGTGTGGGGTAAGAGGGTAAGTTTCTGGGCCCTTCACCTGTGTTTAATCAGAGCAGCTTAACCTTTCTTTGCTTTGTACATTGAACTTCTAGGCAAAAGTATATTAGAATAGAGTCTTGTGGTCTAAAAGAAACTTGAAAACTTCTGAACAAAAGCAATCTAATCACCTTGGCAAATTTAGAGTCCAGGCTTCGTAGCTTTGTATTCAAGGCCATCCACGATCCAATTCCTCTCAATGTGATTTCAGCCACAGGCAACTCAGTGTCTCCAAAACATCCTCCCCACGTCCTCATCTCTTTGCTCATATAGTTACTTCCCTGGGGAATACAGTTCTCTCCCTCTGCGCTTCCAAACTTCCCTACCCTTCCCAACCCCATTGGAGTGCTCCCTTTGCATGAAGCCTTCCGGGACTGCACCAGAAAGCCAGGATTCCCCTAGCTCTGCGGCAGGAGTACCACGGAGGAAGCACAGCTGGAGGGGAGGGGAAGAGGGTTACTGCCTGAGCACCTTCCTCCAGCATGTCACCTTCTCATGAGATTTGCAAAGGTATCACCTTGACAGGCTAGAGGTGATGAGTATGATCAGACGCCTCAGAGCAAGAGCGAAAGCAAGGTGTAGGAAGTTGGGAATGAAAGGGTGATAGGAAGCCTTCTCCCTACCCGACAACCTGCCCCAGGCTCTGCCCGTGTGTTAGGACCTCGTGATGACTCTGGGCCATGGGAGTCAAATTCTGGCCCAGGTGAACCATGCGAGAAGGTGGAGCAGATGAACCCCCTTTGGCTTCCTCCCCCGACCCGCCCCCCCTGCCACTGGCCTTGCACTCTGGCTTGGTCAGCAAGATGAACATCTGCTGGGCTGGGCACTAGCGAGTGAGGGTGGAGGGGGCCGGTCCAGCCCAACACCTGGAAAATCTCCCTGCACTTTCTCCTTTGTTGGGCGAGGAGGCGTGAGGGGGGAGCAGAGAGCGCGGCGTTCTCTCATCCCTAGAGCTGTCAGCCCGAACAGAATGTGCATTCATTTTCAGAATAAATAATCAACTCAAAAAATGTACCAAATTCATTTTCAAATTGGCTTGTCAGACACACATTTGCCCAGGACAAGTTGGCTGAGTAAAATGTGTCTTGGGGAGCAAGGTGAGCCGGCCTGTCTCATTCCCTTAGGGACATCTTGTAAATAAAGGCCATTCCTGAGGCCGGAAGCAGAGAATTCCCCAGCACAGATTGAATTCTGGCTTTGTCTTAATGAACGTCAATATTTATTACCAAAGGCGTTGTGTTCCTCGGAGTGATAGAGTATTTCACCATCTCAGCTCTCGTCTGTTGCCTTCCCAGGTACCAAATGCTATGTAATTGCTGCTCATAAAGGCGGCAGACAATATTGCCAAGGAAACTCACTTCTGGCTGTAAATCTTCATAATCAAAACCAGCAGAGCTTTGCTTTCCGTTTGGACACAGTGCCTTGGAGGGCAGGGCCCACCCAGATTTTCTGGTTCTATTGCTTTGGCAGGGAGACACCCAGACACCCTCTGGTGAGGCAGGGGTTCCCTCTGGGACTGGGGATGGGGGCGCCAGCCAGCAAGGATTGGAAAGGCTGGGAAGTGATCGAAGTTACAGTCCCTACCCCAACCCAGGGCCCAGAGAGAGCCGTCACTCATCATACATTTGGAAGGGCCCCTGAGCTTGTCCCTCTGCCCCTCTCACTCTGCAAATGAAGAAGGTAAAGCCAGAGACAGGAGGTCTTTGTCAAGGTCACACAGCTCCCTGGCCAGTGCCCTTCAGGTTTGGCCGCACCATTTCCTGGGAATTGAATAGTGAGCTCAGGAAAACTTCCTGAGCCGGCTGGCCGCTGACTGTAAGAGGCATTGGCTCCCACTTGGAGATTTTCCTTAACTCCTGGAGGGTCTGGAGCCTTCCTGCCAACAGGCCTGGCTTCCTGGGGCCTTGTCCAGATAGGTTGCTTTTCCTTGCTGATGCCTGCCCTGGCCTTTCCTGGGGAAATCTCTGGAAACCAACTCTGAGCTCTGCCCCCCAGCCAAAACATTCCTGGGAGCTGCAACCCCAGCTGGAGAATTTGTGCAAGGAAATGGAGATTAGCTCTAGCCTTTCCCTGGGGTGAATATCAATCTGTTTCCAGCAGGACCTTAGCTCTGGGGTACAACTCTCCGAGTGGGGTTTGGAAGGGCAAAGAAAGCCTGAAATGTCTGAACCCAGGTCACCAGTCTGGGCCCAAGTTCAGCTTCTGGTTCTGCTGCCTTTTCTCCTGCCAACTTGCTAAGGACAGAGACGGCCCCGGGGCAGAGACACAAAATGGGTTTTAGAGAGTGATGTCATGTGGCTCTCAGACACCAGATCGCTCTGCAGAAGCTGCCTGGCTGTTGTTATGGGAGTTGTGTTGGAGAGAATTATAACTTTTGACAATGGACATCTCATCTTGCACAGATGCGTCCTTTATAGAATCTGCCAGCGAGATTACAGTGGCATCGCAGTGTAATGGGGAGAGGAGTCAATAATTCTGGGGTTATTGATTGTAACCAGACCCATTCTTCTTTTTTAATTTATATTTTATCCACTTTTTTCAACCCATTTTTTTTAAAACCCATCCTGACAAAAGCACCTGCTGGATCAAATGCAGTTGATTACATTTTTAAAAATGGTAAGAGTAATTTGCTGCCCTCAGGAGAGTCTGGGACAAGGCAATATGTGGGTAGAAGGGGAGAAAAATGTATTCAGAGAGCAGGGTGAGGGGAGAGGTGGAAAGGAGTGAGGAAGGCATGGTGCAAGGGAGGGTGCAGGGCAGGGCAGGGGGAGCCTGGCGAGCACCCCCCCCCCCCCCCCCCC